>MCJB01030968.1:276625-314830 GCA_002018475.1 Nicotiana obtusifolia
GGTCCCCCCCCCCCCCCCCCCCCCGCCTTTGCGTTCCCAAGCAAACGCCCTTGTTCGTGTAGAATTACTGCCTAGCCTGCCCCAAATCCCACAAACCATCGCCTTCGTGAAGGAAGTGTCGCGTTCGCGAAGGGTAAACCCCATGCTACTTTGTGTTAGAGACCAAGTCCCCGCATACCCGTGTTTGCATAGAAGAAATTCCTCCACAACCTCATTTCCCCTTCTCGATCGCGAGATTAACTTTGTGATCGCGAGAGTAGCTTCACAATCGCGAAGCACAAAGCATCAGACACCAGCAACAATTGAAAACCAGAAAATTTCTATGTTCAAAATGGTTTCTAGCCTATCCAAAACTCACCCGAGCCCCTCGGGCTCCAAACCAAACATCCAAACAAGTGTAATAACATCATACGAACTTGCTCGCGCAATCAAAACACCAAAATAACACCTAGAACTACGAATCTGACATCAAAATGAATGAAAATTTCAAAGAAACTCAAGGACTTCAAAAATCACAACCGAGTGTCAGAATCCTATCAAACCAACCCCGATTTGCAACAGATTTTGTATACAAGTTTCAAATAGCAAAATGAACCTACACCAAGTCTCGGAACAAAAATCTGAACCTGATAACCACAAAGTCAACCTAGGGTAAAACCTAAGAATTTTCCAAACCTTCAAATTACTAGCTTTCGGCAGAACAAGTCAAATCAAGTTAGGGACTTCGGAATTTAATTCCTAGAATACGCCCAAGACCAAAAAATCACAATACGGATGCATCGGGATTGTCAAAATACCGATCCCATTTGCACAAAATGTTGACCGTAGTCAATTCAAGTTGTTTTTAAAGCCAAAAATCATGTTTTCTTCAAATTTTTGCATAGAAACTTTTCGAAAAAGACACGGAATGTGCATGAAAATTGAGAAATATTAAATGGAACTAATAGAGGTCTCGGAACACGAAAATAAGGGCTAGTGCTCAAAATGAACTACCGGGTCGTCACATTATCCACCTCTTAAAGAAATGTTCGTCCTCGAATGGACATAGAAAAGTACCTGGATTGGTGAAAAGGTGTGGGTATCTACTCCGCATATCGGACTCGGACTCCCATGTAACTGCCATGATCGGTTGACCTCTCCACTACACTCTAATAGAAGGATAACTCTTATACCTAAACTTCCGGACCTGTCAGGCTAGAATAGCCAGCGACTCCTCGTCATAAGTTAAATCCTTGTCCAATTGGGCTGAGCTGAAATCTAATACATGGGACGGATTGTAGTGATACTTCCGGAGCATGAAAACATGGAACACTAGGTGAACTACCGATAAGCTGGACGGAAATACAAGTCTGCAGGACACCTCACCAACTCTCTCAAGGATCTCAAAGAGATCGATATACCTAGGGCTCAACTTGCCTCTCTTCCCGAACCTCATCAGTCCCTTCATAGGTGAAACCTGCAGCAAAACCCTCTCCCCACCATAAATGCTACATCACGAGCCCTCCAATCAGCATAACTCTTCTACCTAGACTAGGCTGTACGAAGGCGATCCTGAATCGACTTGACTTTCTCCAAGGCATCCCGAACCAAATCAGTGCCCAACAACCTAGCTTCTCCCAGCTCAAACTAACCAACTAGAGAATGACACCGCCTCCCATATAAGGCCTGATAAAGAGCCATCTGAATACTCGATTGGTAGCCACTGTTGTAGGCGAACTCCGCAAGCGATAAGAGCCAATCCCAAGAACCCTCGAAATCCATAATACAAGTCCGTAGCATGTCCTTTAAGTCTGAATGGTGGGCTTAGACTACCCGTCCGTATGGGGGTGAAATGTTGTACTCAACTCATTCCGCGTACCTAACTCCTGCTGCACAGCTCACCAAAAATGCGATGTGAACTGTGTGCCATAATCGGAGATAATAGACACCGACACACTGTGGAGACGAACAATCTCCTGGATATAGATCTGAGCCAGCTGCACTTAAGAATAGGTAATCGCCATCGAAATGCCATGCACTGACTTGGTCAGCCTATCCACTATGGCCCATACCGCATCAAATTTCTTCAAAGTCCATGAGAGACCAACAACGAAATCCATGGTAATACGCTCCCACTTCCACTCAGGAATCTCAAGTCTCTGAAACAAATCGCCAGGCCTCCGATACTCGTACTTCACTGCTGGTAGTTCAAACATCGAGCCACATACTCTACTGTATATTTCTTCATTCTTCTCCAGCAATAATGCCGCCTCAAGTCCTGATACATCGTGGCAGCACCCGGAAGAATCGAATACCATAAACTATGGACCTCCTCAAGAATCAACTCATGCAGACCATCCACATTGGGCACACAAATTCGACCCTACATCCGTGACACACCATCCTCTCCAATAGAAACCTCGCTAGCATCGCTCTGCTGCACTGTGTCCTTAAGAACAAGCAAATGGGGGTCATCATACTGACGCTCTCTAATGCGCTTATACAAAGAAGACCGAGAAACCGTGCAAGCAAGAACCCGGCTGGGCTCCGAAATATCTAACCTCATGAGCTGATTGGCCAACGGCCGAAAATATAATGCTATCGGTCTCTCACCAACTAGAATATATATAAGGCTACCCATACTCTCAGCCTTTCTGGTCAAGGCATCGGACACCATATTGGCCTTCCCGGGATGGTACAAAATAGTAATATCATAGTCTTTTTAAGCTCTAACCACCTCCGCTGCCTCAAATTTAGATCTATTTGCTTAAACGAGTGCAGTAGAATCTGATGATCTGTGAATACCTCACACGACACGCAATAAAGGTAATGCCTCCAAATCTTCAATGCATGAACAACAACTGCCAACTCTAAATCATGAACAACGTAGTTCTTCTCATGAACCTTCAGCTACCGAGTTGCCTAGGCAATCACCTTACCATCTTGCATCAACACTGCACCAAGCCTAATATGTGATGCATCATAATACGCACTGTAAGACCCCGAACCTATGGGCAATACCAACATTGGAGTTGTAGTCAAAGCAGTCTTGAGCTTCTGAAAGCTCAACTCACACTCATCAGACCACCTTAATGGGGCACCCTTCTGTGTCAATCTAGTCAATGGGGCTGCGATAGATGAAAACCCCTCCATGAACTGGCGATAATAACCACCAAACCCCAGAAGCTCCGAATCTCTGTAGCTAAAGTAGGTTTAGGCAAGTTTGGAACTGCCTCAATCTTCTTAGGATCCACCTTAATGCCCTCAGAAGATACAAGATAGCCCAAAAAGGCAACCGAATCCAACCAAATCTCACACTTTGAAAATTTGGCATATAACTAACTATCCCCCAAGGTCTGAAGTAGGATTCGCAGATGCCGCTCATGCTCTTCTCGACTGCGGGAGTAGACCAAAATCTCATCAATGAAGATAATCACAAAAGAATCCAAATAGGGCGTGAATACCTGGTTTATCAAATCCATAAATGTTGTTGGGACATTTGTCAAGCTAAATGACATCACTAGGAACACATAATGCCCATACAAACTCCGAAAAGCTGTCTTGGGGACATCTGATGCCCTAATCTTCAACTGATTATAGCTAGATTTCTAATCAATCTTCGAAAACACTTTGGCAACCTGAAGCTGATCAATTAGGCCATCAATCCTCGGCAAAGGATACTTGTTATTGATGTTGACTTTGTTCAACTGCCGATAATTTATACACATGCTTATCGAACCATCCTTCTTTTTCACAAACAATACTGGTGCACCCCAGGGCGAGACAGTAGGTCTAATGAATCACTTATCAAGAAAATCCTGCAACTGCTCCTTCAGTTCCTTCAACTCAACTAGAGCCATACGGTATGGTGGAATAAAAATGGGCGGAGTACCTGAAGCCAAGTCAATACAAAATTTGATACCTCTATTCGAGTGGCATCGTTGATAGATGTATGAAACACCTCTAGAAACGCGCGCACAACTGGTACTAAATCCATGGAAGGAACCTTCGTACTAGGATCACAGATATAGGCCAAATATGCTAGACATCCATTCTCGACCATATGCTGAGCCTTCATATAAGAAATAACTCTGCTAGTAGAATGGCTAGGAGTCCCTTTACACTCTAATAGAGATATGGACTACGTACCTTGATCAAAAATGATAGACACAGGCACACCGTGTAGACGGATGATGGATGTAGATCTCAGCTAACCGCTCTGAAGAATAGGTAACTGCCAATGGAATGAAATGTGTCGACTCGGTCAACCTGTCCACAATGAACCATATCGAATCGAACTTCCTCTGAGTCCGTGGGAGTCCTACAACAAATTCCATAGTGATACGCTCCCACTTTAACTCAGGAACTCTAGCCTCTGAAGCAAACCACCAGGCCTCTAATGCTCGTACTTTACTTGCTGACCATTTAGACATATGCAACTATATCTTTCTTCATCCTCCTCCACCAATAATGCTGTCGCAAGTCCTGATACATCTTGGAGGCACCTGAATGAATAGAATACTGGGAACTGTGAGCCTCCTCAAGAATCAAGTGACGGAGCCCATCCACATTGGGCACAAAAATACGACCCTGCATCCTTAAAACCCTATCATCTCTAACAGTAACCTGCTTAGGACCACCATACCGCACCGTGTCTTTAAGGACAAGCAAATGAGGATCATCATACTGACACTCTCTGATGCACTCATACAAGGAAGACCGAGCGACTATGCAAGCTAGCACATGACTGGGATTTGAAACATCTAACCTCACGAACTGATTGGACAAAGCCTGAATATTTGCTGCAAGCGGTCTCTCACCAACTAGGATATACGCAAGGCCACCCATACTAATTACCTTCTAATCAAGGCATCAGCCACCATATTGGCCTTCTCGAGATGATACAAAATGGTGATATCATAGTATTTCAATAGCTCCAACCACCTCCTCTGCCTCAAGTTAGATCCTTTCGCTTGAACAAATACTGTACACTTCGATGATTCATGAATACCTCGCACGACATGCCGTAAAGACAGTGCCTCCAAATCTTTAGCGCATGAATAATGGCTGCCAACTCTAAGTCATGAACATGGTAATTCTTCTCATGAACCTTAAACTGCTGCGACGCATATACATTCTTCTCATCTGACCATTTGAATGGGGCACCCTTCTGGGTCAATCTAGTCAATGGGGCTGCTATGGATGAAAACCCCTCCGCGAACCGTCTATAATAACCCGCAAAACCTAGGAATCTTTGGATCTTTGTAGCTGAAGTAGGCCTAAGCCAATTTTGAATTGCCTCAATCTTCTTAGGATCCACCTTTATGCCCTCTGCCGATAGAACATGCCACAAAAAGGCAACTGAGGCTAACCAAAACTCATATTTTTAAAACTTGCCATATAACGGCTATCTCTCAGAGTATGAAGTACAATCTAAAGACGCTACTCATGCTCTTATTGACTGCTGGAGTAGATCAAGATATCATCAAAGAATGCAATCACAAAGGGCTTGAACCCCCGGTTCATCAAATCCAAATATGCTGCTGGGGCATTTGTCAACCCAAATGATATCACAGGAACTCATGATGCCCATACCGAGTGCGAAAAGCCGTCTTAGGGACATCAGATGCCCTAATTTTCAACTGATGGTAGCCAGACCTCAAGTCGATCTTCGAAAACACCTTGCACCCTGAAGCTGATTAAATAAGTCATCAATCCTTGGCAATAGATACTTGTTCTTGATAGTGTCCTTGATCAACTGTCGATAGTCTATGCACATTCTCATCTACCCATCTTTCTTCTTCACGAATAATACGGGCGCACCCCAGTGCGAGCCACTAGGTCTAATGCTTCTTTTATCTAGAAAATCTTGCAACTGCTCCTTCAATTCCTCAACTCTGGCGGGGCCATACGATATGGCGAAATAAAAATGGGCTGAGTGCCCGGAGCCAAATCAATACAGAAGTCAACATCTGTATGGGGTGGCATCCTTGACAGATCCGCAGGAAACACCTCTGGAAACTCACGAACAACTGTTACTGAATCCATGGAAGGAACCTCCGCACTATAATCACGGACATAGGCTAGATAAGCTAGACATCCCTTCTCGACAATACGTTGAGCCTCCACATAAGAAATAATTCTACTGGTACAGTGGCCATGAGTCCCTCTCAACTCTAATCGAGGCAGCCCCCGCATGGCTAACGTCATCACCTTGGCATGACAGTATAATATAGCATGATAAGGTGACAACTAATCCATATCCAAGATAACATACACATACACAGGATCTAAAATTATAGAATCTCCCACACGCGTGGATAAATACACAGGAGCACTCAAAGAATCACGAGGCACAACCAGATAAGAAGTAAAATTGGATGACATGTAGGAATAAGTAGATCCCTAATCAAACAGAACTGAAGCATCTCTATGGAAAACTGGAATAATACCTATGATAACGGCGTCAAATGACTCGACCTCAGGCCTAGTAGGAAAGCATAACATCGGGGCTGGGGCCCACCACTCTAAACTATATCTCTGCGACGACCTCCACCTCTAACGGCCTAACCTCAATCTCTGGCTGCCTAAACCTTTCCTTTAGCTAGCTAAGCGGGCGGTTGAGCAACCGGTGTCGGAATCATGGAACGGGAACTTTGCTGTGGCATGCTGCCGAATAATCTCCGACAGAACCTCCTGATGTGACCAATGCTACCATACTTAAAACACCCATCCTACTGCAGTGGCTGTTGAAGCTGAAGCTGAAGTTGAAGCTAATCTGAACGGGCCGAATAACCATAGTTATAGCTCTAAATTAGAGGTGCACTGATAGGAGCTGATGGTGCACTGTAGGCTGGCTGCCCAGAGTAAGGCACATAAGGACCACGACTCCCTGAAGCATTTTGAGATGCCTGAAGCGCTGAATGAAATGGCATGGGAGGATAGCCTCTACCAAAAGCACCCCTGCCTCCATATGAGGGGCCACTGAAACTACCGGGATGATGAGGCCTCTTATCAGACACTGGCCCCCACTCCTGAGGATGAACCATCTCGATCCCCTAAGCTATATCTACGGCCGTCTAGAAAGAATTATCACTCCCGGTCTCCTTGGCCATCTGTAGCCTGAGAGTGAAAGTGAGCCCATCAATAAATCTCCTCACTCTCTACTTCTCAGTAGGAAGTAAGATAGTGGCATTGCGAGCTAGGTCCACAAATCTAGTCTCGTACTAGGTGACAGTCATACCACCCTGCTGAAGACGCTCAACTTGCCTGTGGTACTCCTCTCTCAGAGTTACCGGAATGAACTTCTTTGGAAATTATTGTGAGAACTGATCCCAGAAATCCTGTGGGTCCTTAGAAGATGCAGCACTGAAATGAACAGAAAAGAGTTTGGTAAACTTATCCAACCTCAACATAGCCTCCGAAGATATAGCGGGTCCTATCACCGGCTTGTGCCGCAACAACCGGCTGAACTACCCCAACTGGCGGGGCTGTAGGAGTCTGATACCGGGGAGCTACTTGCTCCGGGGTATTAGTAGCAGGAGTATGTTCTCCTCCCCCAGCCCGAGCGACGACTGGTACCACCGAGAATGTATCGATCTGGGACACACTTTCCATAAGGCCCACTAAACGGTCTAGAGCGTCCTGAAACATTGGAGTGGGTATGAACCCCTCCGGATCCTGAGTTGGTCCGACAGGTACAGTATGTGCTGGAACCTCCTTCTTAAATTCCATATGAGGCTTCACCGCGGGTGTTGCTGTTCGAGCTTTAGGCTGAGCTCTGCCTCTGCCTCTGCCTCGGCCTTTGGCGCGACCTCTGCCTCGACCTCTACCCCTGGACATAGCTGCGACAGGGGGGCTCGGGCTCCTGTCCGGTTATAGATGTAGTGCATATTCTCTCCATATGTGAGAGAACAAGAATACAAGGGTTCAATCATCAATGATAGAATAATAATCGCACAACAGAGTAATAAAGAAGTGATGTTTTTCCTAAACTCCATAGCCTCTGAAAGATAAGTACAACGTCTCCGTACCGATCCTCTAGACTTTGCTAAGCTTGCTCGTGAATTGTGAGACCTAGGCAACCTAGTGCTCTAATACCAACTTGTCATGACCTGAAATTCCCACCCTCGGGACTGCGATGGCGCCTAACATTTCACTTGCTAGGCAAGCCAACGTTAGAATAGTTTTTAGCCATTTTCAACAAATAAATTAACTAATACCAATTAAACTGTAATAACTGAAATAGAACTGACATAGAGTATGAAAAACCATCATAACTGCAATATTTAGATACAATCCCAAAACTGGTGTCACAAATGCACTAGCGACTATAATAATACAGATAGTGGTCTGAATGAAAGTAAAACTGTCTGAAATGAAATAAAAAGCTAGGATAAGATAGAAGGGGACTTCAGGGCTGTGAATGCCGAGCAACTGTACCTCAAGTCTCCAATCCAGCAATCAGTCTGAGCAATCTACTGAGCGCTGCTAGGACCGACTCCAAAATCTGCCCAAGAAGTGCAGAGTGTATTATGAGTACAACCGATCCCATGTACTCTTTAAGTGCCGAGCCTAACCTCGACTAAATAGTGATGAGGCTCAGGCGGGTTACTTATAATAACCTGTACGCAATATAATTATAATAACAGGAGAGGTATACACGAAAGTAAGGCAGTTAATTTATGAAATTAAACTCAATTCCCAAAATCGTAAAAACAAAAACACCAGTACTCAAAATCTCGTATGTAAGCATCGAAAGCAAACATAGTACAACAATGAATATAAAACACACAATCCGTTGCGGTGCGCAACCGATCCCACCGTATAAACACAATTCTCCCTTATTTCACCATGTCAATATCAATAATAACATGTAAAATCCGTTGCGGTGCGTAACTCGATCCCACCATATAATAAGAATCAATATCATATTCCTCCCTTATTTCACCATATCAAAATCACATATAAAATCTGTTCCCACCATATCAATATCAATCCTCCTTATTCCACCCGTTGCAGCGTGCAACCTGATCCAAAAACAATAATTGTAATCAACTTAGAAACTCAAATCACAAGAATCCCTACGATTAACGAATATGAAAGAAAAACTGTAAAGGAATCTTGTACCAAATCAAGAAATACTACAATTAATGCTAAGTAACTAGACAAGCCAAATATATGACAGTTAAAGTGTACAAGTAGGACTATTAAGGCAAGTAGCAATTAATCATGGAATCATGGAAGAAACAAACATTTTAATATGAAAATAATAAATGACAAGTAGCAAGTTAACGCATAGGAGGCAATTAAAGCATAAAACAATTAAGACAAGGAATAAAATAATTAATGGAACACAGGAAAGCATGGAAACAATTAGTTCGATGGCGTATATACATTCGTCACCTTGCATATATGCCGCTAAACATGTAATTCACATAACACATAGATCAAGGGTTCCTATTCCCTCAAATCAAGGTTAGACCAAAGACTTACCTTGCTCCGCAAGCAAATCAATGCTCAATCGGGGCCTTTTCTCTAAAATCCGCCTCCAAACCAATCAAATCTAACCAAATTCGACTCAATAACATCAAATAATGCTAGGGAAATCAATTACAATACATAAAGTAAAGATCTTTACCTTTTTCCCAAAAAGTTAATAAAAGACAACTCCGAGCCCCCTTGGTAATAACCCGAGATTCGGACCAAAACTCAATTACCCATTCACATCCGAGCCGATTATGTGATTAGTTTCTAAATCCGACCTCAATTTGAGTTCTAAATCCCAAATTTACCAAAGCCTCCAACTCTTCCCATATCCCTAATTTTCTACCATGAAAGAACATAAATTAAGGTTAGAAATTAATGGGTGTGGATGGAAATGGAAGAAAACAAGTTAGAGTACACTAACCTATGAAAGGGTGATGAAATTTCTCTTACAAATTGCCTCTAGGCTGAGCTCTAATGAAAAGATGGTGATAAATGGGTGAAATCTCGTGTTTGGGATGTTTAAATCACTAGCGTCAAGCCTTCATTGTGTTCGCGAAGGGCCTGATGCTACATGTTCGTGATGGTTCTTCCCCCTGACCAAAGCGTTCGTGACTTATTCTCCGCGAACACGGACATAGGCAAGATAAGCTCAGCACTAGAATCACGGACATAGGACAGATAAGCTAGACATCCCTTCTCGACCATACGTCGAGCCTTCACATAAGAAATAACTCTCCTGGTAGAGTGACCAGGGGTCCCTCTCCACTCTAATAGAGGCATCCCCGACATGGCTAAGGTTATCGTATTGGCATGACAGTCTAATATAGCATGATAAGGTGACAGTCAATCCATACCCAAGATAACATCGAAATCTACCATATCAAGAATTAGAAGATCTACGCTAGTCTCAAGGCTCCCAATAGTAATCACACACGGTGGTAGATACGATCTATAACAATAGAACTCCCACAGGCGTAGACACATACACAGGAGAACTCAAAGAATCACGAGGCACAACCAGATGTGAAGCAAAATAGAATGACACGTACAAATAAATAGATCCTGGATCAAATAGACCCGAAGCATCACTATGGCAAACTGAAAAAATACCTGTGATAATGAAGTTAGATGACTCGGCCTCAAGCCTAGCTAGGAAAGCATAACATCGGGGCTGGCCCCACCACTCTAAACTACATCTCTGGGACGGCCTCTAGCTGGCTGGCCTCCACCTCTAACGACCTGACCTCCACCTCTGGCTGCTTGGCCCCAGCCTCTAGCTGGTTGAGCGGGCGGTGGAGAAACCGATGGCGGATCGATCGCACAGGAACTCTACTATGGCATGCCGCCCAATAATCTCGGACAGAACCTCCTGACGTGACCAATGCCATCACAGTCAAAACACCTATCCTACTTATGTGGCTTATAAAGTTGAAGCTGACCCGAACAGGTCAAATAACCAGGGCGATAGCTCTGAATCGGAGGTGCACTGATAGGAGCTAATGGTGCACTATAGGCTGGCTACCCAGAGTAAGGCACATAAGGACCACGACTCCCTGAAGTATTTGGAGATGCCTGAAGCGCTGAATGAAATGGCATGGGAGGATAGCCTCTACCAAAAGCACCCCTGCCTCCATACGAGGCGCCACTGAATCTACCGGAATGACGAGGCTTCTTATCAGACGCCGACCCCCACTCCTGAGGACGAACCATCTTGATCCCCCAAGCTATATCTACGGCCGTCTGGAAAGAATTATCACTCCCGGTCTCCTTGGCCATCTGTAGCTTGAGAGTGAAAGTGAGCCCATCAATAAATCTCCTCTCTCTCTCCCTTTCAGTAGGAAGCAAGATAGTGGCATTGCAAGCTAGGTCCACAAATCTAGTCTCCTACTAGGTGAAAGTCATACACCCTGCTAAAGACGCTTAACTTGCCTGTGGTACTCCTCTCTCAGAGTTACCGGAATGAACTTCTCTAGAAATAGCTGTGAGAACTGATCTCAGGTAAGTGCTGGCGAACCAGCTGGTCTAGTAAACATATAATCTCTCCACCATCCCCGGGCAGAACTAGTCATCTAAACTGCTCCAAAATCGACCCCATTGGTCTCAACTATACCCATATTGTGCAACACCTCGTGGAAATGGTCTAGGAAATCTAGTGGGTCTACAGAAGATGCACCACTAAAATGAACAAGAAAGAGCTTGGTAGACTTATCCAACCTCAACATAGCCTTAGAAGACATAGCGGGCCTTATCACCGGCCTGTGTCGCAACAACCGGCTAAACTACACCAACTGGCAAGGCTGCTGGAGTCTGGGGGGCCACCTACTCCGGGGTGTGAGTAGCGGGAGTATGTGCTCCTCCATCAGACCGAGAGAAGGCTGGTGCCACTGGGAATGTACCGGTCTAGGCCACACTCTCCATAAGGTCCACCAAACGGACTAGAGGGTCCCAAAACCCTAGAGTGGCTATTAACCCCTCTGGAACCTGAGTTGGTCTGACGGGTACAGTCTGAGCTAGAACCTCCTCCTCAAGATCCACCTGAGGCTCCACTGCAGGTGCTGCTGCTCGAGCTCTTTCACGAACTCTGCCTCTGCCTCGGCCTCTAGCGCGACCTCGGCCTCGACCTCTGCCCCTTGTCGTAGCTGCCACTGGGGGCTCCGGCTCCTGTATGGCTGTAGATGCAGTGCATGTCATGTTCTCGCCATCTACGAGAGAAAAAGAACAGAAGGGTTTAATCATCAATGATAGAATAAATATTGCACGATGGAGAAATAAAGAAGTGATATTTTTCCTAAACTCCATAGCCTCTGGAAGATAAGTACAAACGTCTCCATACTGATCCTCTAGTCTTCAAGGCTGTGAACACCGAGCAGTTGTACCTCAAGTCTTTAATCTGGCAATCAATCCGAGCAACCTACTCAATGTCTCTAGGACCAACTCCAAAAATCTACACAAGAAGTGCAGAGTGTAGTATGAGTACAACCGACCCCATGCATTCTATAAGTGCCGAGCCTAACCTCGACGAAGTAGTGATGAGGCTAAGGCGGGTCACTTACAATAACCTGTATGCAGTATAATAATAATAACAGGAAAGGAATACTGGAAAGTAAGGAAGTTAATTTATGAAATTAAACTCAATCCTCGGAATAAGTAAAACAAAAACACCAGTACTCAGAATCTCGTGTGAAAGCATCGGAAGCTAACATAGAACAACAACGAATATAAAACAAACCATCCGTTGCGGTGCGCAAACCGATCCCACCGTACAAACACAATCTTCCCTTATTTCACTACGTCAATATCAATAATAACATGTAAAATCTGTTGCGGCACGCAACCCGATCCCACCATATTATCAGAATCAATATCATATTCCTCCCTTATTTCACCATATCAAAATTACATATAAAATCCATTGCGGCATGCAACCTGATCCCACCATATCAATATCAATCCTCCCTTATTCCACCCGTTGCGGCGAGCAACCCCGTCCATAAACAATAAACGTAATCAACGCAGAAACTCAAATCACAAGAATCTCTATGATTAATTGATATGAAAGCATAATCGTAAAGGAATCTCGTACCAGATCAAGACATACTACAATTAATCCTAAGCAACAAGACAAGCCAAATATATGGCAGTTAAAGTGTACAAGTAAGACTGTTGAAGCACGTAACAAAATCATAGAAGCATGGAAGAAACTAAAATTTTAATATGAGAATAATAAATGACAAGTAGCAAGTTAAGTCATAGGAGCCAATTAAAGCATGTAACAATTAAGACATGGAATAAAATAATTAATGTAATACAGAAAAGCATGGAAACAATTACTTCGACGACGTATATACACTCGTCACCTCGCATAGACGCTGCTACACATGTAATTCACATAATACATAGCTCAAGGGTTCCTATTCCCTCAAATCAAGGTTACCCAACACTTACCTCACTCCGCAAGCAAATCAAAGCTCAACTGGGGCCTTTCCTCTAAAATCTGCCTCCAAACCAATCGAATCTAACCAAAATTGACTCAATAACATCAAATATTGCAGCGAAATCAGTTACAATACATAAAGTAAAGATCTTTACACTTTTCCCAAAAAGTCAACAAAAGTCAACCTGGGGCTCGCTTGCTCAAAACTCGAGACTTGGACCAAAATCTAATTACCCATTCACCACCGAGCCCGATTATGTGATTAGTTTTGAAATCCGACCTCAATTTGAGTCTAAATCCCAAATTTAAAAAAAAACCCAACTCTTCTCAAATCCCTAATTTTCTACCATGAAATAATATAAATTAAGGTTAAAAATTAATGGTTGTGGATGGAAATGGAAGAAAACAAGTTAAAGTACACTAACCTATGAAAGTGTGATGAAATTTCTCTTCCAAATCTCCTCTAGGCCGAGCTCTAACGAAAAGATGATGAAAAATAGGTGAAATCCTGTGTTTGGGATATTTTAAATCACTGGCGTCAGGCCATCGTCGCGTTCGCGAAGGGCCTGATGCTATCGCGAAGCACTGTGGCCCAAATGGCCTTCGCGTTCGTGAGAGGTGCTTCACGTTCGCGATGGTTCTCCCCCCTGACCATGGCATTCGTGACCCAATGATCGCGTTCGCGTAGCACACCAGCCCAGCCTTCCCAGGGTCCCACAGAATTTCGCGTTCGCATGTGGGTGGTTGCGTTCGCGAAGGGTAAGCCCTTCAAAGCTTCTTTTTTGCGACCTATTCCCCACGTTCACATAGGGTAAATCCCTCCCCAGCCCAGGTTGCTCTTCGCGTTCGCGAAGAAGAAAGCACCAGATGACAGCATAAGCTCAAAAACCAGAAACTTTGCTAAATTCAAATCATCCTAGCTTATCAGAAACTCACCCGAGCCCCTCGGGCTTCAAACCAAATATGCACACAAGTGCAATAACATCATACGAACTCGCTCGCGCTATCAAAACATCAAAATAACACCTAGAACCACGAATTAGACACCAAAACAAATGAAATTTTGGAAGAAACATTCAAATTTTCAACCGGACATCCGAATCACGTAAAATCAACTCCGTTTTGCACTAAATTTTGCAGACAAGTCATAAATACTGTAATGAACTTACACCAAGTTTCAAAACTAAAATCCGGACCCAGTAGAAATAAAGTTAACATGCGGTCAAACTTATGAATTCTTTAAAACATTAAAATTGCTAGTTTTCAACCAATTACGTTAATTCAAGTTAAGGACTTAGAAATTCGATTCGGGGCATATGCCCAAGTCCCAAATCATGATACGGACCCACCGGGACCGTCAAAATATTGATCCAGGTCCATTTACACAAAATGTTGACCGTAATCTTCTCCAATGAGTTTTACGGCATGATTTTATATTTTTATCAATTTTCTCATAAAAACCTTTCGGAAAAAGGACACGGACTGCGCATGCAAATCAAGGAAGGCTAAATGGAGCTATTCAAAGTCTTGGAACACAGAAATAAAGGGTAAAAGAATAAATAACCTATCAGGTCATCACAATCTTCTTACTCAGAACTCTTTCGCCATTTAAATATATCAATAACATTTTTGAGTATTATTTAATTATTTAATTTACTTATTTTAAAGTTAATTCAAAGTAAAAATATTCTCACACTATCTCTATTTTCCTCTTTATACATTCTCTTTCCAGCAATGAAATTTTAGTTAGTTTTTTACATTAATATTTTACCAATAATCAAAATATATAGTATCACATTTTATTTTAAGTTATAACTTTGAATTAGACTAAAATACTAATACATAACTTTTTGATTATCATATTTAAAATCTATTAGATTTTCTTTTTGTAAGGCCTCATAAAATTTTACCTAAAATCTAGGGTTTCGTGGTGCTGAATAAGCTAATGTATTTGAGGGTTGTAGAAAATCTTCGACCGCATAATCATTTCGCGAGCCGCACATCCGTAGCAGAACTAGCATGAAGATTCTGGAGAGAGATTCTACGGTCCATTCTGCGGCCACAGACTAGACTAGACCAGCCTAGTTTTTTGGACCGTTTCTGGGGTCCATTTTGCAGGCGGCAGACTTGATCTGCGGTTCACTTTGCTAGTTGAGTTTAGAGGGACCATTTTATGGTTTTAAAACTCGACCCATTTTTATAAAACACCTTAGGGTTCATTTATAAAGTTCAAATTGATATTTTAGAGAGGAAAGTGGTCTAGAGTGAGAAGAAGAATTCCTAAGTTGTTTGTTCATCAATGTTTGCTCAAGTCCGGAAGAATTCACAAGGATAACTCACAAGGCCTTCATCTAAGAGGTAAGATTCTAGCTCTAGCCTTCAATTTCGAAATTTGAGTTGGAAATAGGTAATGGGGAAGAAGGTTTTGAGAATAAGAGTTATTATTTATGCATGCATGTACTAATAAAGGTGGTAGGAAGGTTGTGGAATATATGTAGGTGGCCTATTGAAGTGCGGATTTATTGTGGGGTAAAGGAATCAACCATAGAAAGAACTTGAAACCTTAATGAACACCTAGTGCTTGATAAAATGCTCAAATGAGCAGAAACCCCGAGTATCTTCCTTATTATAGTTCAAATTTATCATGTTTCTAATAGATTGAAGTTGCTAGGATTATTAGAATATTGTAGTAATTTAAGGAAGCTCAAGCGAGGTACGTTGGCTAAACTTCTCTTGTAGAATCGATTTCCTTGATGTCCTCGTACGTTGCAATTTTGATTGGCTCAATTTCTATTTCTCATGTTCGAAGTCCTCCCTAATAGATTTGATTATTCTAAAAGAAGTGTTGTGTTGAAAGATGAATAGACTCAAAAATTGTGTTCCAAATGTTCCTATCACATCATGATTCCCTCTGAGAATGTTATCTAGCATGATCAATCTACCAAAGGTGTTGTGATTTAAAATCACGTTTCAATTGCAAGTTGGTATGCCTATTTGTGGAGGAGAAACTCAATGTACTTAAGATTCTTGTTTGTTCATATGTGTGCATAAAGTCTTGATTTGAAATTCTCTTATTGATGATAATTCATGGTAACGGTTGAAAGTTATAGGGGTGAGTATGAAATGTTAAATACGGCCGATGTGCCATGAATAATATTACATTTGTGGCCACTAGTGCCAGTAAAATGGGAAGACATATGAAAGATTATGAAACCGCAGCAGCAATAGCGTTTGCTGCTGCAGTTTGAGCAGCAAACGGTGTTCCTCTTCTCGTACCTTTGAATCCAGAAGTACCGGCAGAGGACCAAGAAACTACTTGAACCCGTACATCTGTAACAGTGACAATGGTATTATTGAAACTTGCTTGAACATGAATAACTCCCTTTGGTATTCTACGTGCACTCTTACGTGAACCAATACGTCCATTCCTACGCGAACTAATTTTCGGTATAGCTTTTTCCATATTTTATCATCTCGTAAATATGAGTCAGAGATATATGGATATATCCATTTCATGTCAAAACAGATTCTTTATTTGTACATCGGCTCTTCTGGCAAGTCTGATTATCCCTGTCTTTGTTCCTTCAAATCTTTATTGTGGAGTCGATAAATTATACGCCCTTTAGTTGAATCATAAGGACTTAATTCAATTTTGACTCTATCTCCAGGCAGTATCCGTATAAAACTATGCCGGATCTTTCTGGAAACATAATTTATAATCAGATCTAAACGAACACGGAACAGACTGTTGGGAAGCGATTCGGTAATTAAAGCTTCATGACTCCTTTTTGGTTCTTAAAGTCCCCTTGAGGTATCAACTAATAAGAAAGATATTAGACAACCCCCCTTTTTCTTTTTCACAAATAGGAAGTTTCGAATCCAATTTGGATATTAAAAGGATTACCAGATATAACACAAAAGCTCTCCACCTATTCCTTCTAGTCGAGCCTCTCGGTCTGTCATTATACCTCGAGAAGTAGAAAGAATTACAATTCCCATTCCACCTAAAATTCGCGAAATTCGTTAATAATTAGAATAGATTCGTAGACCAGGTCGACTGATTTGTTTTATATTTAAAATATTTCTATAGGGCCTTTTCCTATTCCTTCTATGTCACAGGGTTAAAACCAAAAAATATTTGTTGTTTTCTCGATGTTTTCTCACGTTTTCGATAAAACCTTCTCGTAAAAGTATTTGAACAATATTTTCGGTAATATTAGTAGATGCTATTCGAACCACCCTTTTTCGATCCATATCAACATTTCGTATAGAAGTTATTATCTCAGCAATAGTGTCCCTACCCATGATGAACTAAAATTATTGGGGCCTCCAAATTTGATATAATCAACGTCTTTTTTACTTATTTTTTTTTTGAATATGATATGAATTATTAAATATATGCGTGAGACACAATCTACTAATTAATCTATTTCCTTCAAATTACCCCACTAGAAACATATCACAATTTCATTTTATAATACCTCAGGAGCTAATGAAACTATTTTAGTAAAATTTAATTCTCTCAATTCACGGGCGATTGCACCAAAAATTTGAGTTCCTTTTGGATTTCCTTCTTGATCAATAACAACTGCAGCATTGTCATCATATCGTATTATCATCCCGTTGTCACGTTTGAGTTCTTTACAGGTCCACACAATTACAGCTCTGACTACTTCTGATCTTTCTAGGGGCATATTTGGTACGGCTTCTTCGATCACAGCAACAATAACGTCACCAATATGAGCATATCGACGATTTCTAGGTCCTATGATTCGAATACACATCAATTCTCGAGCCCCACTGTTATCTGCTACATTTAAATGGGTCTGAGGTTGAATCATTTTTTTAATCCGTTCTTTGAATGCAAAGGGCGGAGAAAAAAAAGAAATATTTTTGTCCAAAAAAAAAAAGAAACATGCGGTTTTGTTTCATATCTAAGAGCCCCTTCTACATTTTTTTCTATTACATTACGAAATAATGAATTGAGTTCGTATAGGCATTTTGGATGCTTTTAGTGAAATAGCCCTTCTAGCTATATTTTCTGTTACTCCACCCATTTCATAAAGTGTTCGACCCGATTTAACAACAGCTACCCAATATTCAGGGGATCCATTTCCTGAACCCATACGTGTTTCTGCGGGTCTTAGTGTAACTGGTTTTTCTGGAAATATACGTACCCATATTTTTCCACCACGACGTACATTTCGTGTCATTGCTCGTCGGCCTGCTTCTATTTGTCTAGATGTAATCCAAGCAGGTTCAAGTGCCTGAAGAGCATATTTACCGAAAGAAATATGATTACCTCGATGAGATATTCCCTTCATTCTTCCTCTATGTTGTTTACGGAATCTGGTTCTTTTGGGGTTATAGTTGATGGTTGTTTCTGAATTCCATCTCTATTTCAGAATTGGACGTGAGAGTTTCTTCTCATCCAACTCCTCGCGAATAAAACGATTCAAAAAAAATTTAATTTGAATTAAGCGAGAATAGTCAATCTTCAGTTAAGATATATATGTATTTACTGAGTAATACCTTGAACGTGGGATTCTTTGAGATTTCATTCAATCTATTAGTAATTTGTATATCTTGTTTGAATAGATAACTAAACTTTTTAAATTTATAAATCGAAATCTAAAAAAAATTGTATTATTATACCAAATCCATATTTTGTCCTTTATTGTATTGTCCTAAATTTTGCAATAAAAAAAGTTTTCGCGGACGAATATTGACTCTTTCAATCCCTGTTTCATTTGTAGGGTTAACTCGTGACTTCGCAGATCTCCGAATACATGAATTAAAGCGTGATAAAGTGACAGCCAATCCATGCCCAAAATAACATCAAAGTCCACCATATCAAGAAGTAAAAGATCTACACTAGTCTAAAGGCTCCCGATAGAAACCACATACGAGCGATTAACACGCTCGACTATAATAGAATCTCCCACGGGTGTGGACACATAGACAGGAGCACTCAATGAATCATGAGGCATACCTAGATAGGAAGCAAAATAGGAGGACACGTACGAATAAGTAGAGCCTAGATCAAATAAGACAGAGTCATCTCTATGGCATACTAGAACAATACATGTAATGATGATGCAGATGACTCTACGTCAAGTCTAGCTTAAAATGCATAAAAATAGGGTTTGGCCTCACCACTCTAACCTCCACCTCTCGGACGACCTCTAGCTAGCTGGCCTCCACCACTAATGGCCTGACCTCCACCTTTAGCAGCTTAACCTCGCCTCTAGCTGCCTGACCCCTGCCTCTAGCTGGCTGAGCAGGCGATGGAGCAAATGGTGCCAGAACCTTGGCACGAGAACCCTGTTGTAGCATGCCTCCCTGTGACCTGAGGCAAAATCTTGCGACGTGCCTCAGATATCCATAAGCATATCAAGCCCACGGCTACTGTGACTGCTGACTTTGAAACTGGCCCTGTCGACCTGGATAACCACCTTGATAATTCTGGATCAAAGGTGAACTAATAGTAGCTGAAGGTGCGTTGTAGGCTAGCTGCTCAAGATGAGACCCATAAGGACCATGACTACCCGAAGCACTACGGATGTTGAACCGTTGACTGAATCGGCCTAGGAGGATAGCCTCTACAAAATGAACCTCTGCCTCAAGATGAGGCACCATTGAAACCACCGAAATGATGAGGCCTTTCTCAGATACCGCCTCCCTATCCTGAATCCGCCTAGAAATCTCTACGGCCCTCAGGAAAGAAATATCATCTCCGGTCTCCTTGGCCATCTGTAGCATGATACTGAAAGTAAGTCCATCAATGAATCTCCTCACTCTCTTCCTCTCAGTAGGGAGTAAGATAATTGCATGACGAGCTAGGTCCACAAATCAAGTCTCATACTAGGTAACGGCCAGGCTACCCTACTAAAGGCGCTCGAACTGCCTGCGGTACTCCTCTCTCAGAGTGAAAGGAATAAACTTCTCCAAAAAAAGCTATGAAAACTGATCCCATGTGAGGGGTGGCGAACCTGCTGGTCTACCCCACTCATAATCCTGCCACCACCTCTTGGCAGAACCGGTCATCTGAAGCAATGCAAAGTGTAATCCATTGGGCTCAACGATACCCATGTTACACAACACCTCATAACAATAATCCAAATAATCTTGTGGGTCCTCATAAGGTGCACCACTGAAATGAATAGGGAAGAGCTTTTTGAACTTATCCAACCTCGTCAATTCCTCAGAAACATCGTGGGCCTCTCCCTAGTCTGTGTAGCAACAATAGGCTGAACTATCCCAACTGGCGAAATTGCCGGAGTCTGATATATGGGAGCCATCTGCTCCGGAGTGTGAATAGCTGGAGTTTGTGCTCCTCTACCAGCCTAAGAGATAGCTGGTGCCACCGGAAATGCACCGGTTTGGGTCACACTCTCCATAAGGCCCACCAAGCAAATTAGAGCGTCCTAAAGAACGGGAGTGGTTATGAATTCCTCTGGGACCTGAGCGGGTCCAACTAGTGCGGTCTGAGCTGGGATCTCCTCTCTATGATCAATCGGAGGCTCCATTTTGGGTGGTGCTGCACGTGCTCTACGCTGAGCTTTGCCTTTGCCTCGGCCCCGGCCCATACCCTGGTAGTAGCAGAATCGTGGGGCTCCTGCTCCTAATCCACCGTAGATGATGTACGTGTTCTCACCATCTGTGAGAGAACAGGAATGGAATAATTCAAACTTAAGTGATAGAATAAAATTGCACGATAGAGAAAGAAAGAAGTGAAATTTTCCTAAAGCTCCATAGCCTCTAGAAGATAAGTACAGACATCTCTTTACCAATCCTCCACATTCTACTAAGCTTACTCATGACTCGTGAGGCCTGAGCAACATACTGCTTTGATACTAACTTGTCACGACTCAGAATCCCACCATCGAGATCATGATGGCGCCTAACATTTCACTTGTAACAAGCTAACGTTAGATAGATTATTTACCCAATTTTAAAAATTCAAAATAAAACATTAATAAAATAAATAGAAAGAGTC
Source organism: Nicotiana obtusifolia (assembly GCA_002018475.1). Taxonomy (NCBI): domain Eukaryota; kingdom Viridiplantae; phylum Streptophyta; class Magnoliopsida; order Solanales; family Solanaceae; genus Nicotiana; species Nicotiana obtusifolia. The sequence continues at coordinate 298,027 of MCJB01030968.1, forward strand.
AGAAACGGGTAATAAAATACATATGAAGATAACTAAACATATCCTAGAATCCAGAGTCACGAATACATGAGCAACTAGAGTACTACATATATGGTCTGAAACAAAGTACAACTGTCTTAGACTAGGTAAACAGTTAAATAGAGGAAGAAGGGGACTTCAAAGCTGCGGACGCCGAGCAGCAATACCTCAAGTCTCCAAATATGGTTGAATTCGAGCAGAACACCACTAGATGCCGCTGGGACCAAATATGGTTGGAAAACATAGTATATTTCTTGATAACCACATCTTCAATCGATCTCAGTGGTAAGATTTTGTCTTGACTTTTATACTTGAATAGCGTGTCTACTTTTCTGTGGCTGTGAACGAGCTGAGTATGATAAATCCTTTGAGCTATTTATTGTTACTGCCATCATTATATCCTATGTTGTTATTGTTATTGGCCATTGGTATTGGACTCTGACCTTCTTCCGAGCTCGTCACTGCTTTCAACCAGAAGTTAGATTTTTTACTTATTGAGTACATAGGATCGGTTATACTCATACTACTCTTTTGCTCTTTGCATGTAGAAGTTGGATCTGATGTTACTGTGTATGGCGGGAGCTGGAATTGAAGATGTACCTGTGTTCCAGTTATAGTTGCCACTTATCCTTGGTAGCTTTACTTTTTCCAATCTATTTATATATATTTCAAATAGATGATGTATTTATTTCGTACCAGATTTGTAAATACTAAGTCTTAGAAGCTCATGATTTGTATTACAAAATTCTTGGGATTTTGTATTAAGGTTCAGTTAATTTATCATTGATTTTCTTATTAACCTTCATTTGGATTGTGTTGACTCTTAGTTGGCTTATCTAGCGGGTTGTGTTAGGTGCCATCATGGCTAGTTGGATTTTGGGTCATGACAAGTTGGTATCAGAGTTCTAGATTCATAGGTTCTATGAGTCATGAGCAAATGTCTAGTAGAGTCTTGCAGATTGGTATGATGACGTTCATACCTATCTTCGAGAGGCTACAGGGAATCTAGGATAAACTTTCCATATTTCTTTCCTTATTGTGCGACATTGATTCAGCTTGAAATATGTCTCTTTTAATTCCTTTCAGTCATGCGTATATTAAGTGAACGTTCGTAATCAAATGTGCACCCACGACTTGTGATTTTCATGGATGAGGTGCGAGATATGTTTTCTATGTTTTGGTGATTGGCCGGCCTGAAGGATTTGAGACCAGGTTTGGACCGCAACTTGGGCTCGATAATTTCAGTTGTGTAAGCATGTGCTTTTGGACTTATATGTCCGGTAGTGTCCCTAGGAGTGGGACTTATGGCTTGGTGAGTGGTTGGATAGCTATATGATGAATATGATATGACTACAAGATATGTTCAGATATCTTGGATGTGACAAAAAGAGTTTGCTTGGGATGTGAAAAGGACTATGGATACTTGATTTATGTCTTGATGTGAGGTACAGTCTCGAGTTATGAGCGTGTCGAAGGATCTTTCATGTTTCATGTGCAGGGTGAAGTAGATTCTTAGGTTTTGTTGACGAACATAGGCTCGGGGAGATTTAGTGAATGCATAGTGGTTGTAACCATGGTAGGGGGTAAAGAGATGCCAGTTTGAGGCTAAGTAGGTGGGTTATCTCCTGCGGAATGTTCTAAGGTTGTATGATCCCTATGATGTTTCTGTGGAGAATTTTCTCTTACTGGTGGGTTATATGTGTTGCAATTTGAATTTGGATCACTTGAGAGAGTTGGCTTGACTGTCAGTGGGATGAATGTGAGTCTAACAGATGATTCGAGGTATTTCAATTATTAGTGCTACGTGGATTCATGAAGGATTTTGTTAAACTACAATGTAGGATTATGGCAGTTATGGAATAAGGGTATTGTAGGATATCGGATATTATGTCATATGGCTTCGAGCCAAGTGAGGGATTCTGCTATCAACGACCAGAGTGCATGGTTATGTGTTGTATTAGTTTCGATCCGAAGCATGTTTGAGGATTAGTTAAGACTTGAAAAAGTTGGTATCGAGGATGATTTGGGTAAGGAAATTTCTGGATGCATGATGTATTACACTTTATGGATATAAGGAAGTCTTGGAATGGTTTAGGTTTGCTATTCGTAATGGATGTAATGTACTAAGAAAAGGGATTCACTCGGTTGCTTAGAGGTGTGGATTACTTTTTTGGGTGTTGGTGTGCTAATGGAGCACAGGTCGTTTGGCTTATTTGGGCGGTGCATTTGAGATCTGAATAGTGTGGATAACTCTCGAGAATGTTATAAAGAGTTTAAGATCCATATGTAGCATATGAGAATTTTTTCAGATTTATACATGGCTAAGATTTGAGATTTATATTGGATGGTGTCGGTACTCGCTATATTGCTATATCATTATGAATTCTATACTTCAGCATTTAAGAGGTCAAAGAAGCAGCATCAGATTCACATAATGTCTCTTCGGAGTGGGTTTGGATGCGGCATTTTGGGTGCTTAAGAGGGAATACAGTGGCTTATAGGCTTTAAGACGACGTGACTTCATGCTAGGATCCCTTGTTGTGAGTATTAGGTAAGAATCATGGTGTCCGGGCAAGGAGAAGTGTTAACTTGAAGGCAACTCGGAAGGAACTTGGAGAAATAGGTCAGTTTGGTAGTAGGTTGAAGCAGCATGGTAATGGATAGGATCAATTCTTTTGGTTCTTATGATGTGATAAAGCTTTATTGGTGTTTTGTGGCAATACTCTTGGGTTTGCGACTGGGGGGACTTGGTTGAGTTAGTTGGATTCGATTCTGAGGGCTTGGTCTTGTGCAAATGGGTTTCGAAGAGTTCTTGATGGTTCTACTACGATTTGTGATGGATATTTTCATTTGGCATGAGGAGTATGCTGCAAATTGTGATTTTCTCCTGGACGGGATCAAGTGGAAGGTTTCTGGCTTATTGAGTATGTATTCTACTTTTGACTCAAAGTTGATAATGAGATTCTCATGCTTTTCATATGATGGCATGATAGATGCAGGTGTGACGTGTGGGAATGAGGTATACATGTACAAGGTTGTGGTTCCGTTTTGAAGGGAATGTCATCTATTTTAGACAGCATGGACGGCCTCAGATGTTTAGATGAATGCTAGTACTAATTGGTATCACCTGAGAAGGGTGGGCTTTTAGAAGCCGCATTGTGTTTTGACTTACGAATGCTTCATTGATATGCGATACTCACCTAGTTGATCGACTGCTAATGTTCATATTTTGCTATGTGGCACGAAAGAATTATGGATGTATTTATCGTGGAATGATTACGTATGAAGGATAGTCACACAGTGGTCGAGTTGGGATCATATATGGTGGTTTTGGTATTCTAGGGATTTGGAGACTAGGAGTTCTCAGGGGCAAAGCGTTCCTTGGTTGCAGACTGTGAAGGTATGGCCAAAGTTAGACAGCTAATAGTTGGTGTTAAAATTAGGTTATTGTAGATTTTTGAAGGAGTATCTATCAACTTGTGGATAGACAGAGTTAATTAGGGCCTATTGGTAGGCCTAATAAGGATGTGTATTCTACACCGGGTCGGATTTGTTTACTCATCACAACTATTGTTGGAGTATGTGTCATCATTTAAAGTAGATCTATTTCCTGTCTGTTGGATTCTATGTATGGCTCTTCTATGCTATGATGGGTAGTGATCGATTGAGTATTTGCACACATGGTGTGTTTTGTTTGGGTGTTGTGGTGAAATTTGAGCCGGATGATTCATGGAGTGTTGAATGGTTGATTGCGCCTTGGTTATGGTCTTACGGGTTGTGGTATATTGTGCTATTCATTTCTCCATGGTTATGGTCATGCACTTCGTGTACTTGATGTTGATTTGCGTGTGGCTGTTGATTTTGAGCATTAGGACTAGAGGTATTTAATATGGACCGGTGTATGGATTGGGTTACGCACTGCAATGGAGTTATGTTGGTATATGATCATGTGGGTAGATTTCGCTTGTCTTGGTTCTCCTATATGTGATAGGTTTATGGCGTCACGTTTGTGGTGGTATCTGTTAAGCTGACGGGACGGTTCTCTCATTTGCTTCTCTTTCCATTTTGGGTACATTTGAAATGTTGCTTATTTGGGTGTGTGGATTGCACGACGTGTGGCTATAGATGGTATTGGGTGTGGCATGCTAGTGGAGCAGCTTGTATTTGATGAGGTGATGTCATTAGACCTGGAATAAGTACTGTCAGATTTGATTACGGTATGTTTGGAAGAGTAATGTCACTAGTCTACTTAGAATTTGGACAATGGTTCTTGTTCAACAAGAGAGCCCTACGATTTGTTGATTTAAGGGGTCGTTATCAGTTTTTGCGTGTTTCTTTCATCATTGTCAATGTACGAAGAACAAGGTTTTATTTCACATGAGGTTTATGACCGGTATCAGGTTTGTTATTGAGCAGCTATTGTGGTCGGAAGCTATTGCTATGAGTATCTGAGTTATGTGGTATATCATGTGATTACATCTTGGGTTATGGTTATGGCTTGGTATAGCTTGTTCAGACTTATATAATGTATAGATGTGAGAAACAGGTCTTGTAATAAATTCCGGATTTTGGAAATTTTATTCCAAGGTTTATGGGCTAAGGTTGAAGAAGGATCTTTAGTTGGGTTGTGTTTATCAGTTTTATATGGATTGGGGTGACGTGAGATCACCCATGGGTATGTGCATGTTGAGTTTACACAACGATTTGATGACATTGGAATGACCCTTAGCACGTTTGAGGACGAACATATGTTTAAGTGGGGGGAGAATGTAACGACCATTTGAGCATTTGTATTTCGTTCAACTGTTTGAAGTCTTGAGTAGCTTCATATGATGTGTTATGACGTGTGAATCGTCGGTTTTGGTTTTCAGGTGATTCGGGATTGATTTGGAAGAATGATTCTCAACTAGGAAGCTTTAAGTTGGAAGACTTACCCAAGTTTGACATTTATGTATTTGAACTTGGATCGGAGTTTTGATGGTTCTGTTAGGTCCGGATGGTGATTGTTTACTTGGGAGAATTCCCGGATTTGCATTTGGATGTTTCTTGAAGGTTTTGGCGTTAATTGGCGAAAATTGGCAATTTGAAGGTTTGAAAAGCTCATAGGTTTGACTGGGAGTTGACTTTGATGATATCTGGTTTGGATTGTGGTTCCGCGAATTGTAATAGCTTCATTATGTCATTTGGGACTTGTGTGCAAAAATTGAGGTCATTTCGAGTTGATTTGATATGATTCGGCACAAGTTTTGGAAGTTGAAAGTTCAAAAGTTCATAAAGATTGATTTGAGTTGCTATTCGTGGTTTAGATATTGGTATGTGAGATTCTAGGCCTCGAGTAGGTCCGTGTTATGTTTTGGACTTGTTGGCATGTTCAGACGGGGTCCGAAGGGGCTTAGGTGAGTTTGAGATCATTTCGGATGGATTTTGTATTGCTGATTGCTGGTGCCTCTGCAGAGGATCGTGATCGCCGAGCTAGGCTAGCGATCGCGGAGAGGAAATTTGGACTGGGGTGTCTTATCTCTTTGCTTTCCTGAATATTACATTGCATTCGCGGAGGCTGTGGAACTTGATCTTCGCGTTCACATTGGTGAGTCGCGTTTGCGCTGGTAAGCTGGGAACTGATGAGTCCTTCTTCGCATCCGCGAGACGCGGCTCGCGTTCGCATATTATGGCGTCTATGGGCATCGTGTTCGAATGGGATTTGTCGCGAACGTGTAAGGCATATTGTGACAGTGCATTTTTTGTTCATCGCGAATGCGATGGTTCTTCCGCGTTCGCGAAGAGTATATATGGAGCAGTGTAGAAAGTACTCAATTTTGAAGGCTTTGCTCATTTTATCACATTTTGAGTTGGGGAGCTCAATGTTGGGCGATTTTGGAGGCGATTTTCACAACATGGATTGGGGTATGTGTTTTCTACTTGATTTTGATTATATTTCATGAATCTATCTTCGATTTTGGCATTTGGATTATGAATTTTAAAGAGAAATTGGGGGTTTTGTCTAAATTTTCCTAAAGTAAAATTCTGATATTTGAACATCGATTCAGATTCGGATTTGAGTGAAATTAGTATGGTTGGACTCGTAATTGAATGGGTTGTCAGATTTTATGAGTTTCTTCAGGTTTTAAGGTGCGGGCCCGAGTTTGACTTTTTGGTTGACTTTGAGTAAATGAGTAAAGATTCGACCTTTATTATTTGCGTTTGTTTCCTTGACATTATTTGATGTGTTTCAGTTGCTTTTGGCTAGTTTCGAGTCGTTCGAAGGTTGATACGCACGGGATGGCCTTCCTAGAATGTTGATTTGCTTGCTCAGTATTGGATTTGGCTTGTTCGAGGTAAGTAACATTTCTAAACTTAGAATTGAGAATAATTATCCCTTGGAACCATGTTATTTGTGAAGTGTTAGGGTGACACACATGCTAGGTGATGGGCGTGTGGGCGTGTACCGGGATAATCATTATTCGAGTTGATTTTTAGACTATTAATGGACTTGTTTTGCTGTTATATATCGTTATCTCCATGTTCTCCCCTACTTGTTTGATTATCCGAGCTGTGATTCATGATAGAAGTCATGTTAGGCTATGTTATTAATTGGTTGAGACTTATTTAGACTATTTCTGTTGTTTTGGGCTATCTGATTTAACTAGAATTAAACACTCAGTCTTGCTTCTTCATTTGTATATCATATCTAAGTCTTTATTCGTCATTCATTGTTACATCGCATGCTATCAATATTTTTATCATATGTGGAGTTGTTGGGCTGAGTGGTATGATATTGTAAGCCATTGAGACTTGAGAGATTGATGACTGACGTGGGCCTTAGAGCCGTGTTGGGAGTGTCGTTGTAGATTAGGTTGCACGTCGCAGCAAGCGGTACTGGCTTAATTATTATCATTATTGTGGATCGGGTTGCACGACGTAGCAGGCTTATTGGCTTTTGATTAGTGCTTTGGCAGGATTTGCCGTTCCGGCGTCTGACATACCAGTAGTGAGCGCAGGCATAGTGATATATATACACGTGCTTTAGTTAGGAGCATACGAGCCAAGCACACGTACATTGCTGAGTGATTGTGTGTGTATGATGGAGTGGGGGCATTGAGCCAGGCACCTTGAGTGGTCTGAGAGTGAGGTTACTTGATGATATTACTGTGAAACTATTTATTTGACATGTATATTGACATGTAGGCATAGAGATGTATTTTCCTTATGCTAGAAGGTATATGACATTTGATGATTTGACATGTATATTGACATGTAGACATAGATATGTACTTTCCTCATGCTAATTGGTAAACGTAAAGTCTTATCTGATGTTGTAAATTGGAAAACACAGTATTTTTCTTGATAACCACGTGTTCAATTGATCTCAGTGGCAAGATTTGGTATTGAGTATTATACTTGAAAAGCATGTCTAATTTTTTGTGGATGTGAACGCCCTGAGCATGATAAATCCTTTTAGCTATTTGGTTTTACTGTCGTCATTATATCATATGTTGTTATTTTTATTGGCCATTGGTGTTGGACTCTGACTTTCTTCCAAGCTCCTTACTGCTTTCAACCTGAGGTTAGGTTTCTTACTTATTGAGTACATAGGGTCAATTGTCCCCATACTAAACTTCTGCACCTTGCATGCAGATCTTGAAGTTGATGTTGATGTGTATGGAGGGAGCTGGCATTGAAGATCTACCTGCGTTCTAGTTATCGCTGCCACTTGTCCTTCGTAGCTTTAGTTTTGCAAATTTGTTTATGTATATTTCAAACAGATGATGTATTTATTTCGTGCCAGCTTTGTAAATTCTAAGTCGTAGAAGCTCATGATTTGTATTACCAAATCCTTGGGATTTTGTATAGTGGTTCAGTTAATTTATCATTGATTTTCTTATGAACGTCATTTTGATTGTGTTGACTCTTAGTTGGCTTATCTAGCTGGTTGGATTAGGTGCCACACGACTAGTTAGATTTTGGGTAGTGACAAAAGTACATACAACTATTATAATTTTATGCAAGTTGCATGTTTTTTACCCGATTTTGTACGACAAAAATGTTCTATATAAGTTATATGTTTTGATTGGATTTTCTACAGAACAAATTGTATGCAAGTTGTATATATTGTATGTGTTTGACCGGATTTGTACATATTTTTGTAAAAAATCTCTAGTTACATGTTGTAAATAGGAAAACTAGCTAGAGGATAAACATTACCAAAATTTTGTATCTATAGAAAAGAAATCTCCTCCTTATATGGTCTCTCACCTCGTGAGCTAACTTTTAAGGTTAAGTTAGGCCTAAAATTTATTTCATTATTAGTATTAGCAATAATTTTAAAATACTTTTGTCAGTTATTTGTCATCAAGATATTTAAATTATTAAAGTAAGAAGCTTGGAATTGGATCCACATACTCGTTTATTAATAGGATATTTTCATAAAGCATTATAATTTAGATCCTAGTAGCTACAGTTTGCCTAATTACGATTCAAAGGTACTGTTCAATTGTTACCAGCTTGTATCACTTGTATTCAGACGTGTAACGAATACAACATGTGTCAATTGTATTAGTTTGTCAAATGAATACAACCAACGTGAAATACATGGGTGTATACAAAGAATACAACATGTATCGACTATATTCGCTCGCGCAACGAATACAACCAAAATGAAATACACATACAGAAAAATAAAATGCTCTTATTGAGTTCAAACTCAAGACCTCCGCTATCTCTAACCAAGTGAGCTACGAGATTTTGTTCCTCTTATATTTCAGTTCAAAATAATTGATCTCATGATTCATGGATTTGCTAAAGTAACAACCCGACTGGTCGTTTTGTATATTTGAGCCTCATTTCCTCTTTATATGCTTTCCGCATGTATATTTTTGGTTATATGACTTGCGGGATGGTTGGTCTGGTTCCGGGGAGGTCCTGGATCGATTTGGAATGCTTGATTTATACTTTGGAAACTTAGATTGGAAGTGTTGACCGAGGCTTGACTTTTGTGAAAACAAACCCGAAATGGTGTTTTAATTGTTCAAATAGGTACATATGGTGATTTTGGACTTAGGAGTATGTCCAAATTTGAATTAGAAGTTCCTAGGTTGATTTAGCTCTCTTTGCTGAAGTTGGCAATTTGAAGGTTTTGAAATCTCTTAAGTTTAACCATGGGTTGACTTTGTGGCTACGGGTTTGGATTTTAGTTTCGGAACATATAATAGGTCTGTTTTGTCATTTGTGACTTGTGTGCAAAGTTTGGTGTCACTCCGAGTTGGTTTGATAGGAATCAGATGTTTGGTTATGATTTTAATGATTCTTCAGTGTAATTGTGATATCTATGTGTGTTGGAGTTTGATTCGTGATTTCGGATGTAATCTAGGTGTTTCGGGCTCGCAGGAGAGTTTGTATGATTTTTTTAGACTTTTGTGGATGTTTGGCGTAGAGCCCGGGAACTTAGGAGAGATTCGGGTGTGTTTCAAACCATTTGAGTTGAGTTTCAAATTTGCTAGTTTCAAATGCGAGACCCAGTATGTATTTGTGGACCTTGCATTTGAGAGTTGTGCATCGCATTTGCGATTATTACCTGAGTGGACTGGCTTTGCATTTGCGGAGCCAGTGTCACAATTGCAGAAGTTGGAAGGGATATCAGGCTTAGCATTTTCGACGCTTGGATCGCATTTGCGATGGGGAGCTGGGGCTAGAGCAGGAAACATTTATGATTTTCATTCAGCATTTGTGATGCCTGCTGGGCTCGCATTTGCGGAACCTTAGTCATTTTTGCGATATTCTCAAGGTTGCGCAGGCTTCACATTGGGACGCCTTTTTCGCTTTTGACGAGGTTGCATTTGCGAACCTCAGGTCACAAATGCAACATTTATTGTCACGAACCAAAATCTCACCTTAGGCGTCGTGATGGCACCTAGTCTCTAAGGCTAGGTAAGCCGATTACTTACAACAATTAAGCCAGTTTAACAATGATATTTCAAAATAGAATTTAGTATAAAAATCAAAATAAAGGTTAAATAAGCCTATGCGGCAATAATCACAACAACCTCCCAAGACCAGGTAATACAGAGTCACGAACTCTAGACGAATACAGAGAAAGATCTCAAAAATCGAATTACAATACTGTTCTGATAACAAACTGACAATACAATAAAAAGGGAAAGGACTCCAAGGGATTGCGATGACCAAGCAACTCTATCTTCAATCCTCCTGATCAAGAAGCTAACTCTGCCTGAGTCTGATATCTCTAATACCTGGATCTGCACAAAAATGTGCAGAAATGTAGTATGAGTACACCACGGTCGGATTCCCAGTAAGTATTAATCTCGATGGAGTAGTGACGAGGTACAAGTCAGGACACATACTAGTCAAAATAACCTGTGCATTATAGAAGTATAAAGTTAATAATAAAAGTGGGAATCAGTAAATGGCAACAAGAATCAACATGTCATATAAACAGTAAAGTAACAAGGACACTGTTAAAGTACCAGCGGAACCACGTAAGGAAAACAAAAGGACTACCAATTAATTAAGCCGTTCTAACACAAGTCTCACAATTCTGAGATACCTCATCTCACAATCACAAGTCACGACTCCCAAATCATGAATCATACGCTCACGACACCTCGTGCCCACATTTTCAATCACCACCGCACGGACAACTCGTGTGCCAATACCTCAATCCACCCGGCATGGTCACAGGCTCATAATCAGAATTCGCCCGGCGTGGTCACATGCTCAATATCACAATGGAAGGAGATAATACAAGAATACATGGGCATGATCAATGAATGTCAAGCTTCATAATCCTGAACCGGTGTAAGTGGTATGCAACAGTGTATGCTTGTGCGAGTGTACTCTCACAATCCAAGTCATCAAGTAATATCAAAGACATCGAGTAGCTCATTAAAAGCATCACAACAAGTCACGTAAGGTGCATGACATACACAAGGAAAATCACACCATCACACGGATATCATCAACATAATGCCCCCAGGCCATCACATATCATCCTTGAAGTAGCCACCCTTATCTTTCCGTATTAATAACATTATAATATCCACCCTTATCGCTCCGCCCGTATTACTCTGATAGCCACCTGTATTACTCTAACAGCCATCAGTATTACTCTAACAATAATACAATAGCCACCTATATCGCTCTGCACAATCAACAACAGTGAGATGTCACCCTTATGCTCTGCATAACAACAATCAATCCACACAACATATTCACATGTGCTAACAGCACAACAACGCGGCATATCAACTCGTACCACAAGTGCCCATAGGCCACAACCTCTTAACAACTATAATACCAATATCACCACATCACATAGCCCACGGCTCAAACATGATGTGTGTAGAAAGGGATTAGAAATCAAAAATTTCTCTAGCGGAGTCAGACTTTCTCTCTCTAGGATGAGAATTTCTCTCAGCGACAGCTGAAATGGCGAGAAGATCGAAGACGGGAGGGGGAGGTTAGAAGATTCAAGGTAGTCAGACAATGAATTCAGCAAGAAAGGGAGTGCCGCAATCGGGAGATACGAAGAAAGTGAAAAACGTCAACGCGATCCAAAGGATTATACCTTTGGATATTAATCAATTGTCCAATCTAGCAACACCGCAAGGAGAGAACAAGAGAAATAATGAAATTCAAGTGTGGAACAAGGCCTCATGGGAAGACCTTGTGGAAGAGGAAACAATGGGTACCAAAACTGTAGGTTCTACTAAAACCCTAGAATCAACTACTAAGTCATGGAGCAATGTTGTGGGTTCAATACTGATAAAGGAAGGGCTGGACCTAATTGAGAAAAGTACTGAAATGAATGAGAAAATTACAATGGCAGAGATCAAGGATGAGGTTAAGTATTGGAAAGTGTCGATGATGTGCTATGTCCTAGGGTCTAATCCACCACAGGTAGTTATGGATGGATATTTTAGGAGAATTTGGGGTTCATTGGGGATTGACAAAGTAGCACAATTAAACAGAGGGGTGTTCCTGGTACGATTTCATAGTGTAGAAAGTATAAGCAAAGTAGTGGAAGAAGGAGTCCAAATGTTTGATAGAAAGCCTGTAATTGTGAAGCCATGGAAGCTAGATATGGAGATCAGAAAGGAACAAATGGAGAAGATTCCTATTTGGGTACGATTGACAGGGTTAGACATCAAGTATTGCGGACAAGTGGCTCTTACAAAAATAGCAGGTCTAATTGGGAAACCTCACAAGGCTGATACTGCTACTACTAAAATGAAAAGGCTAACTTATGCAAGAGTATTGGTGGAAGTGAAATTGAATCAATAGTACCCGAAAACCATTATATTTGAAAATGAATGTGGAAAAATTATTGAGCAGGTAGTCATTATGAGTGAAAGCCTGTTTTATGTGGGAAATGCAAGAATTATGGGCATGAAATGATTGAGTGTCGAAAATTAATATAAGATGAAAAGGGAAAGATTGAGAAATAACAAGAGACAAAGGAACACATGGAGGGAGATCAGCAGAGAGAAGGAAAGGAGACACAAAAATATCCAGTAACAAAAAATGGTGAAGAAATGCAACAGAAGGATTAAAGGGTGGAAAGCAAGCAAATAGAGGTGGGCCGAGGGGAGAAGAACCAAACTAATAATCATGGTTACAAAGCTGGAAAGTATGTGAAAAAAGTGGTGGTAGTGCAATAAATACCACTTAATATAGGCAATAAATTTGCTACTTTAGGACAATAACAAAGTGAAGAAGGGGCAAGTACTAGTCAGGCAGGGCAGCAGCTAGTAACAATTGAGCTTGGAAATGTAGGCAAACGAGGGGCTAAAATTGGCAAGGGTGGGGAAACCCACCAACACATGGATAAGATAGGATTTTGGAGTATCGGGGGACTAAACAATCCAGGTAAACAAAAGGAAGTCCATCTGTTTATGCATAACTGTCACGACCCAAAATCCCAACCCGGTCGTGATGGCGCCTCTCATGAAGACAAGGCCAGCCAATCCAAACTAACTTCATTTTAACAGTTAAATAATACAAAAATAATATAAGTATGGTTTAACAACAGTAAATTGCGGAAAAATATAGTAAACCATCCCGACTACAGCCCTCAGATCGGGGTGTCACAAAGTCATGAGCCACTAATGAAATCCTAATAATAAAAATAACTATTACAATATCTTTGGCACAGTTGTTTGAAGAAAGTGGAAACAACAAAATAAAAGAGATACGAGCTGCGAACGCCAACAGCTACCTCGTAATCTCTGAATCACCACCCTGACAATAGTAGTAGTCAGTACCTCGGGGTGGAACCGATGACGCCTGAATCTGCACACATAGTGTAGGGAGTAATGTGAGTACTTCTAACTGAGTGAGTAATAAATATAAATAATGACTGAAAGTAAGAAACACATAAGAATTAGAGCAATCCACGATGGAACATTAAAAACATGTAACATCTCAAATAGATAGCGTGAAGTAAATGGAAACAACACCAACACAACCAAAAATGCAATGCAATGCAAGTTATGACTATCGTGGCGGCGTGCCACCCGTTCCCTAGGTACCCGGCGCTTACTGTGGGGGGTTCAGTAGCGCAATATCTCGTGACAGCGTGTCACCCGATCCATGCATATTACATCTCGTGGCGGCGTGCCACCCGATCCAATTTACATTCCGTGACGGTGTGCCACCATATCCAATTTACATTCCGGGGCGGCGTGCCAACCGATCCAATAAAAATCATTTGAAAATATCATTTGAGTTTCAAAACTGAGTTTATGAAATGAATCAATTCAGTAACAAATGCCCCTGAAGGGTTCACATAACCGGTGAGATGCCCAAATATGATTTAGACAAAATGACAACTACCCCTGAAGGGTTCACATAACCGGGGCGAAGCCCAAATATGGCAAGTAGCCCAAATCACAATGATATCAATTAGATTTCAATCAAGTATGTCGTAGAAATCATCAATCGGGATGGACCAAGTCCCAATCCCCAGAAGTAAACAACCCCATGCTCATCATCGAGCATGTACCTCACCTCAACATAGCACTATGAGGTGCAAATCCGGGGTTTCGAACCCTCAGGACATCATTTACAAATATTACTCACCTCAAATCGGCTAAATCCTAGCCCGCGACGCCCTTGCCATTTGAATTGGCCTCCACGTGCGTCGAATCTGTCCAAATTCAGAACAATTACATCACAATATGTCGTGGGAACAAAGCCCAAGCGAAACAATCAAAAAACACCAAGAAATCCCGAAATTAGAAAACTCGAGCCCCGGGCCCACTTCTCGAAATTTAGTAATTTTCACCTCAACGGGTTCCTTAGCTCATCACGAGTTTAACCATACAAGATTTATTAAATTCCGACATCGGCTCGACCTCTAAGTCTTAAAAATACAAGCTTAGGGTCTTCCACAATTTTTCCCAACTTAATTCACCAGTAAAAGTGCTAGAAACAACTATAATCTTAGGTAAATCTTTCGAAATTGAGTTAGGAATACTTACCCCGATGTTTCCCTTAAAAACCCTCCAAGAATTTCTTCAAAACTTGCTTCAATCCGAGTTCTATGGCCCCAAGTACGTTTGAGGTGACCAAAACTCCTCCCTTTAAGAGTTTATCCAAGAAAATCTCCTTTAGATATTGTTTTGAGGTTGATTTGTGGTGATTTTAGGGTGTTTCTCTTCGTGGGTAACGAAAAATGGGTTTTTGCACGGCAAATGGGCACTAATCTCTATTTATAATGGGTCGAAAATCGAGACAAAAACGTTCCTGTCAGGTCAAATATGCGGATCGCATACCTGTCGCATAACAGGTATGCGGTTCGCATTTTTGACATAGCCGTCGCAAAAACCCTAGCCTTCGCCACAAATCAACGCAAAGCGAGGTTTGCGGTTCGCATTTCATGTTTTGCGATCGTATTCTCGTCGCATTCTTGACGTAGGTTTTTGTCAAATTTTCTGTCTCAGTTTGCGATCTCCACGGTCAAATATGTAGTCCGCATTTCAGGTTTGCGGTTTGCATTCTGACCGAATTTTGGTCGCGAATCCTGCCCAGATCTCTGCTTGTTTTTGCGATCTCACTGTGAGATATGCGGTCCGCATTTGAGTTATGCGGTCTGCATTCTAACCTGGTTTTTCTGCAACTTTTGCTTTTCCTACTATGGTTTATTCCGTTTAACCACCCAAAACTCACCCGAGGCCTCCGGAACCTCAATTAAACATTCCAACATATCCCATAACTTTATTTAAACTTGTTCCAACCTTCGAAACGGTCAAATCCACATCATATCATCAAATTCGCATCAGATTCAAGCCTAAGGTTTTCAAAAATCCTCTAAATTGCTATTTTGATCTAAACCCAACCAAACCACGTCCGAATGACCTGAAATTTTGCACACAAGTCATAAATCACATATCGAAGCTACAGCAACTTTCAGAATTCCATTCTGACCCTCGGATTAAAATCTCGCCTATCAACCGGAAATCGCCAAAATTCTAACTTCACCAATTCAAGCCTAATTCTACACGGAACCTCCAAAACTAATTCCGATCACTCTCCTAAGTAATAAATCCTCCCCCGAAACTAACCGAATCATCGGAATTCACATCCGAGCCTTCTAACTCATAAGTCAACATACAGTTGACTTTCACAACTTAAGCCTCCCTAAAAGAGACTAAGTGTCTTATTTCTTACCGATTTCACTCCGAATGCAACTTACTCAACTAAATTACCTAAAACACTGATAACGAGGCATAATGATATAGATATTGGGGAAGACGGAGCAGTAACCCATGAGACGATTTACCGGGTCGTCACATTCTCCCCCTCTTAAACAAACGTTCGTCCTCGAACGGGTCAAGAGACATACCTGAAGTTTCAAATAGGTGAGGATATCTGCTTGCATCTCCCGCTCGATTTCCCAAGTAGCCTCTTCCACAGACCCACCTCTCCATCGGACTTTCACTGAAGCTATCTCCTTGGAGCTCAACTTCCAAACCTGACGATCCAAAATCGCCACTGGCTCCACCTCATAGGTCAAATTGTCATCCAACTGAATCGTGCTGAAGTCCAAAATATGAGACGGGTCCCCAATATACTTTCAGAGCATAGAAACATGAAACACTGGGTGTACACTCAACAGACTAGGTGGCAAAGGAAGCTCATACGCCACCTCCCCAACTCGCCGAAGTACTTCAAATGGCCCAATGAACCGAGGACTCAATTTCCCTTTCTTTCCGAACCTCGTAACACCTTTCATGAGCGAAACTTTCAGCAAGACCTTTTCACCAACCATGTAAGACACATCTCGAACCTTTCTATCGGCATAACTCTTTTGCCTCGACTGTGCTGTACGAAGCCTCTCCTGGATTACCTTCACCTTTTCTAGAGCATCTTGAACCAAGTCAGTCCCCAATACCTAGCTTCGATGGGCTCAAACCAACCAACCGGAGATCTACACCGTCTCCCATACAGAGCCTCATACGGAGCCATCTGAATACTTGACTGATAGCTGTTATTATAAGCGAATTCTGCAAGAGGCAGAAACTCATCCCATGAGCCTCCGAAATCAACAACACATGGACGCAGAATGTCCTCCAATATCTGAATGATACGTTCTGACTGCCCATCCGTCTGAGGATGAAATGCCGTGCTCAATTCCACCTGAGTACCCAATTCCCTTTGCACGGCTTTCTAGAACTGCAAGGTGAACTGAGTACCTCTATCTGAAATGATAGAAACTGGAACACCATGCAGCCGAACAATCTCTCGGATGTAAATCCTTGCCAACCGTTCT
>MCJB01030968.1:325011-384913 GCA_002018475.1 Nicotiana obtusifolia
GGGGGTGCCTATCTCAGCAAAGAAGATTTCCACCATGGACTGTGAAGTACTAGTAGATAAGATGAGTGCTAGACTAAAGACCTAGAGCTCGAGGAACCTTTCATATGCTGGTAGAGTACAATTAATTAACTCAATTCTTTTACAAGTACACACATATTGGTTATCAATCTTCATCCTAATAGAGCCCCTTTGATTGCATGGGACACTGTTTATAGACCAAAACAAAAAGGAGGTTTAGGGATATTAGATTGAATGATATGGAATGAGGCAGAGATAGAAAAATATGTGTGGAACATTTCTCAAAAGGAAAACAATATGTGGGTGAAGTTTGGTTGATCACATCTACATAAAAGGTACCAGTTGGAAGCAATACTTGCCACCAACTGATTGCAGTTGGTTGATACGCTCAAATTACACCTTAATAAATAATGTAAGCGGTCGATGTCAAATACAATAACCCAACAAGGTTGGGGTCGAGTCCCACAGGGAATAGGTGTGAAAAGTTTACTTGATTAGCATAATACTCAACTACAGTCGTAATTCTATCCAGGTAATCGTAACAAAAGTATGAATTGAACTTAGTTTTAAATAAAGTCTAATCGCAATATTGAGATTATGAATAATATGATTAAAGAAACCAAGGTTGTGTCCCCCTTAATAAAGTGTAATGCTATTGATGTCAATATGATATATTTCTAAAGGAAGAATCTTTTGATATGCAATTGATGTCTAATTGACTACCCAATATTTTCCAATAGTTGGGTAATATTTTCTCTTTATGATTTTTCCAAATATAAAAGAGTTGTGATTAAGAACGATCAATTTATGCCAAATTAAAACCCACTTATTCCTAAGCGATTTTATTAAACAAGGTTTAAAGCTTTGAGTCTTTGATATTTACTTCTACCAAATTCTACCCCGCTTTCCCAAGCAAAGATGGAATTTAATGGCGTTTGTTAATGTTTGCAACCACCAACAATTGTTTAAGGAATGAGAAGTAAATAAATATCAATCAATCGTTAAATATATATTCAATATCAAACACCCAATAACATCACACCCATTTAGGGTTCACAACCTTAGTGTTTGAAATTAGCTACTCATACTAAAATCTGAAATCAAAAGAATAATAATTGTCATAACGCTTACAAAGTAGATTATTGACCCAAAAGCTTCCAAGAGATAAGAATATTCAATCCTTGTACTTTCTGCTCTAAAGTCTGACAAGATAGCCCCCACATAACCCTAGTAGACCTATTTATAGAGGTCCAAAAATCGAGGTAAAAATTCAGACTGATCTGCCCCGAAGTCAACAATGCGACCGTATTTCTGTCGCATAACAAAAATGTGGTCCGCAATTTTGACACATCTGTCGCAGATTTCACCCCTAGGTTTGCCTTCATAGCATTCATGATTTGCGGTCCGCATTGTAGAAATGCGACCGCATCTCGCATCGCGGTTTCTTCCTTCAATAGACTTCGTGCTTGGTTTGCGGTTGCTTCTGCGGCTCGTATACCACTTATGTGATTGCATTTCTAACTCTGAACTTCTCCCAAGACTCTGCTTTGGTCTGCGATCTCCGTGTGCAATTCTGCGGCTCGCATACCAGTTTTGCGATTGCATATGCGACCGCATTCTTGACGGGACATTTTGCCCAGAAATCTATCTTGATCTGCGATCTTGATGTGAATTCTGCGGCTCGCATATGATGTTTGCGATCGCATATTCACCTATGCGATACTTTTCTGCTCTTTCCTTGTCTTTATGTGGCTTTTTAAACTCTTTTCCATGCTCTTAGGTCCTTACACTTCTTATACTGCAAAAACACTAAAATTACATATGTACCTAAGGAAGTTGCATGTAAGACAAGTTAAAATCTAAGCAATTAGTATCAAAATGTGCCGAAATTCTCTGGCACATCAATACCCCCAACTTAAACTCTTGCTTGTTCTCAAGCAACTAAGACGACACTATCCTATTCTAGACTCCATCTACAAAACATGAAACAATAATGACCATGGACAGTGTTTGTTGTTAGTGTTTCAAGCATGCATTTTCGAATGCTTTACCCTTCCTGAATCATCAACATATTCAAGGAAAACTAATCAACTTGTGACTTTCAGCCTCAGACAAAGTGACTAAATGCTACCCTCAGCTGAGTGCACTTATGTTTTACTCAAAACCTCAACTTTTGTTCAATCTCGCAGTTCATGTGCCCTCACTAGAAAGAAAGTCCCAAAATCACAATATTTATAATGACGACACAAAGGGACTAATTCGCAAATACACTCACTCTCAGAAAAGAATTTCAAGTGCTACCACATACCATACCATACGCTTGCCCTTATTTTAATTCGTCGCTTACTTCTAAATATGCTCGGTTGGAGATCACATAAGGACTTTTTAAGCTTGTAATGTAGGTTTAGGGAAGTGTAGGATAAGTATTTAGATATAAGTGACTACATCCTCCTTGAATACTAATCACATTTTCTTTTCTTTTTACAGTTTGTTTCTTTTCAAACCCCATAGCCGCATTGGCATCTAGTTCCCAATATGGAACCACCTTAAATACCTCTCTAATTTCCTTCAAAGCTCCATAATTATAAATACACACATATGTCTATTTGTCTTTTCTTTTCTTTTCTCTTTTTTTTTTTCAAATTTTTTCTGGAGCTTTCATAAATTCATATTAGCACTTTGAGGTATATGCTCTTTCCCTCACTGTATAACATACCCATTTCCATTTTGACCCACACCCCCAACTTAGGCTTTTAGCCTAATTATTAATGTTCAAGTAGGAACGGGTTCAAAAGAGGTAATTATTTTACAAAAAGGGAAAGGTTTGTAATGAGGTAGCCAAAGTAAAGGTTAAAGGCTAGAATAAGGCACTAGTGATATTATTTATACAAAGGTAGGCTTGAAAGGCTAAAGAGGTTTCACAAATAAAACAAAGAATGCCTAAGATCATCTCTCCAACTAAGTGTAATTATTATAAGCGTCGAAAAACCAACCGGGCAAGTTCGAGATGGCAGAAGCAAACACAAGAATTATCTATACAAAGAGCTCACACACATGGCACACAAACTGTTTGGTTAACATAGTTTAAACCCCTAGAGTTAACATTTGGCAACTCAAGGCTTTCATCATATATAAATACATAACTCTAGGTAGATATAAAGTCACAGAGTGAGCATCAAGTTCACACAGTTGATCTTTTGAAAGGGTATAATCTATATACAGACACACATGCTTGATATTAGACAATTACACCAGCCCGGTTAACATGTTTCATTTTACTGTCCTGGTTCTACAATTACACCCTTGAAAAAGAACCCGGCAAAGAAAAAACAAGGGGAATTTTATTTCTAATCACTAAAGATGGAAAACTATCTACTAATTAAAGACAACTTATGTACAGAAATCATGAAGCACTAGTATATATTACAGTTACTAATGTCGCAAAAATACAACAATACAGACCAAAAATACAGATAAGGTAACCACCCACAACCGAAGGCATGCATTGTCCCTAATGCATATGAATATAAAGTAGAGTTCAAGGGGCTCCCTGGGGCGCACTAAGCGCTATGGGAATCAGTAGCCGGTTGACCCTCTGCTGCCGAAAGAGGGATGTTGGACATGTCGGGAGCTAGAGTTGGGGCCGCTGAGCTGCTAGCCTCGCCCGCTGATGGCTGAGTGGTCGTTGGATCTGCATGGGCGGCCAAATCTGCTAGCGAATATTGTATGGACCGCTGAATGTTTGCTTGCTCCTCATCCTCCACTGTAGGAGCAGCAATCTGCTTGCCCTTCTCTTGAGGGCCTTCATCCTCCTCGGACCATGACTCCTCCTCATCTGCCTCTTCACCCTCAGACTCTAAAGAATGTCCGGATGTCTCCTCATTATGGATATCAACATGTACCGGAGGAGCTGGAGGTTGGGAGGAAAGGGAGGTGAATGATTGGCTTTGGGCTAGATGGATTTAGAATTCATTAAATGTCCTAAAGCACAGTTTTATAAGCTTGGGTGGCAGTATGTAAAAGACTACTGACAAGGGAAAGGCTGCAAAAAACTGGAGTATGCCAAGAGGCAAGATGTGAAATGTGAAACAATCCAGCATATGTTTTTTGAATGTCATTTCTCAAAAAGGAATGCTTGGGGCTTCTGATGGAGTGGCTAGGACTGAGGATAAATACACCAGATATTGAAGGGCTGTGGAAAAGATTAACAAGGAATGTCGAAGGTAAAATATGCAGGAAGTTTATATTGGTAACCTTGGCAGCTTTGGTGTACAAAATCTGACAAGCAAGGAATGATGTAATCTGGAACATCAGAGTACCTAGTCCAATGGTGATAGTACACAGATTAAACAAGAGTGTAAAGTTAGATTGAATATGCGAAACATCAGAAGAGAGAGTAGGGATAGTAGAAAATGGATGGAGGAATCGTAGAGCACACGAAGATAGGAAAAATCGATTAGCCAGAAGAACTTTTGCGAGTAGAAGGAAATTTCCTCTAGTCTGTACATACTTGATTTTATTGTATATTTGGTTGGTTGGAGATTAATAATATTCTTCTTTACATAAAAAAACCATAATGTGTATAAAATCTCAATAACAACCAAATAAATGTGAAAGAAACTCAACAATGAACAGAACCCCACTGAACAACAACTTCAACTAAAACAGACTAATGACATTTCATAACTTCATCTTTAATTAATTGCTTAAGAATAAACTCAATAATGAAGGTATTTCCATAAAATGGCAACTTCAAAGAGTGTATGAAATAAGCTAACAATGAAAGAGATGGCATGAACTAGAAACTTCGTCTAAATGCATGAGAATAACTAGGCAATGAAAGAATATCATGTAACAACAATTTCAGTTAAGAATACCTCAATAATAAAGGAGGTCACATTACAATAAAAGAGGTAGCAACTTCAAATAAAGCATATAAGAGTAAACTTGACAAGTAAAGGATATGGCATATGCTAACAACTTCAAATAAAGCATGTGGGAGTAGACATGACAAATAAAAGATATAACAAGTGCTAATAATTTTAAATAAATACATGAAAGAGCCTAAGAGAAAACCGGTCAATATCCACATATAAGTCCGAGTACGCACTCGTCACTTCGCGTGCACGTCTTTCACATAATTCAAATAATAAAATAAATTTTAATTCCTAAGGGGTAGTTCCCCCACACAAGGTTAGGCAAGATACTTACCTCAAAGAAGCTAAATCAGTACTATAAAATGACCTTCTCATGTGAAACAACCTCCGGACTGCTCGATCTAACCAAAATAACTTAACATCATGAATAAAAGCCATAGGAAACAATTCCAGATAATAAAGCTTTGATCTTCAATGAAAATTAAAAATTCAACCCTAGGCTCGCACCTCGAAACCCGACAAAACTCACAAAATCCGAATATTCATTCCGATATGAATCCAACCATACCAAAATTATCCAATTCTGACATAAAATCGGCCTTCAAATCATCATTTTTTAGAAAGTTTTTTAAAAAAATCTTCAATTTCTCCAATTCAAATCACTAATTAAATGATAAAAGCAAATATGGAATAATGAAATATAATCAAATATGGGCCAAGAATACTTACCCCAATCCAAATGGTGAAAATCCCCTCCAAAATCGCTCAAATCCGAGCTCTCTAACTCAAAAAGTGTAAAATAACAAAAGCCCTCAAAATAGAGTACTTATAATTCTACCTAGGCATTTATATATCGCGATCACGAAAAAACACTCGCGATGGCGAAGAAGAAACACACTGCCCTCATACAAGCACTGTGGGAACGCGACATAAGGGACGCGAATGCGAATCACCAGTGCCTCAGCTTACGCGATCGCGAACAACTTTATGGGAAAGCGTAGAACAAAATACCGGCCTGCCCATCATGGCCGCCCGCTACGCCATCATGGACCGCTTATCGCGAATGCAGTGAGTCAACACTCCCAAATTCCGCGATCGCGCGACACACACTGCGGACGCGAAGAAGGAAAATTTTCTAGTCCATCAAACACACTACGCGACCTTGACTGGCTTTTCGCGATCGCGAAGAAGGGCATCAGACACCAGCAATCAGCAGCCCAAAACATGGAGAAATGGCCCATAGCCCATCTGAAACACACTCGAAGGCCCCCGGGACCCCATCCGAACATACTAACAAGTTTCATAACATAATACAGACCTGCTCGAGGCCTCAAATCTCAACAAACAACATCAAAACTGTGAATCACACCTCAATTCAAGCCTAATGAACTAATGAACTTTCAACTTCTACAACTCGCGTCGAATCATGTCAAATCAACCCAGAATGACCTCAAATTTTACATGAAAGTCCCAAATGACATATCGGAGTTATACTAATTCCCGAAATCTCAATCCGAACCCAATATCAATAAAGTCAACTCTCGGTCAAACCCCTTAACCTTCCAAACCTTCAACTTTCTATCTTTCGCCAAAATGCATCAAATACACCTACGGACCTCCAAATCCAAATTCAGACATACGCCTATGTCCAAAATCACCATATGAAGCTATTCGAATCATCAAAATACAATTCGAGAGTCGTCTACACAAAAGTCAAATTCAGGTTAACTTTTTACCACTTAAGCTTCTAAAACAAGAATCATTCTTCCAAATCAATCCCGAGTAGTCCGAAAATCGAACCCGTCCAGACAAGCAAGTTATAATACAAAATACGACGCTACTCAAGACCTTAAGCCACCAAACGAGACACTAATTCTCAAAATGACCGGTCGGGTCATTACATATGCAGTTGCTTTAAAGGATGGGATTTCGAGACTTAGTCTCATTTTATTGTATTTTGAGCAATAGACTCGATGGGAGACAATTTTAGGAGGTGATTTCCATACCAAGCTATTGGGTGAGTGTTTTTCATCCAATTTTGATAATATAACTTGATTTTTATGAAGTTTAATATCTAATCTATGAGATCTGAAGAGAAATTTTGGAAATTTTTTACTATGTTTTGAAAAATAAAAATTTAAGATTTGACAGTCGATTTGGACTGGGATTTGGAAAACAAATACATATTTGGACTCGTGACGCTATGCGTAGTCGAGATCTAACCTTTGACTAAGGCTTTGACTAGGCGGGCTCGGGGTTGACTTTTGTTGACTTTTTTTATAAAAATTGTAAAGGTCGTAACTTTATTAATTGAAATTAATTTTTCTTGCATTGCTTGATATTATTAAGTTATTTTTTGCTAAATTTTAGCCGAGCGGAGGTGAATTTTAATAAAAAATTATTTTTAGAGTATTCCATGAGGGCTTTGAGTTAAGTATCTTACCTAATCTTGTGTGAGGGAATTACCCTTTAGGTTTCAGCTTTATTGCTTATCTATGATACGTCTGAACGACGTGTACATAGGGTGACTACTGTACTTCGTCGTATGTCTGATTTATGACTGGATGTGATTCGAGGTTGTTCCTATTGCTTTGTTATGATTGAGAGGTCTCTGCACTATTTTTGTTTGCTTTGGTTGATTACTAGAGTTAATGTTTTATGCTAGAGATCATTCTTTGGGAATGTATTTCCTTAATTTGCCAAGTTGGGCGTTTGTGAGATTATTGCTATTTGGGATGGCCGAATTCATGTTTTTATGTTGAATACCCATTTGCATTCCCTTATTGAATTGTCCTTATTCACTGCGTTGGCGGATTGTGAGTTTATGTCTTGATGAGAATTGTGGCATATTGTGTTGTTATGATTATGGCACATGTGGACTTGTTGGGCGAATTGTTCAGGTGTTGGCACAAGGTTTCAATCGTCTATTGTTATTGATATTGCACATCTGGCGCGACAAGACCGCTTATATCGGGTTTGCGTATGTGGCCTGACAAGGTGGAATGATTTATAATACGCGTGTGACAAGACAAGGCAGGTATTTATTTTACTGTCGCACACGCGGTGAGATAAGGGTGAAAATGTGTGGATGATATGTGATGGCATGGGGGCATTTTATTGATGATTTTTGTGTGGTGGTGAAAAAGGAGTATTCTTGGTTATGCTTATGACTTCCTTATGTATGTCATGCATTTTTTTTCCATGAGCTTGTTGTGTGATCTCCAATGTGCCAATCCATGTCTCTATTATTATTAGATGATTTGGTTTCCAAGAAAGATTTACCTACTTGGAGTTATTACCTCACATTTGATTGTGTTGTTGCTAGCGTGACTGGTTAAAGTAAAAAAGAAAAGTCATTATCATGCATTACTATGTTTGATTCTTGAAGAGTTCTCTTGAACCTATTATTTGGCAATTGATACGAAATCGGATCACAATGTGGCACGAGGTCTTTTCCATGCAGGTGTGACTTATGCTTTGGCACGAGATATTTGTCGTGTGAGGGTGACTTATAATGTGGGCACGAGGTGCCATGCTTGTGCAATTCTATTTGATGACATATTGTCGAAACTGGGCCTTTATTTGTACTAAACTGTTATCGCTTATTCTGATGAGATTACAGTTATTTCCTTATGTTATTCAGTCTTTGATATTTTGCACAGGTTATTCGACGAGGGAGTGTCTTGACTTGAACCTTGTCACTATTCCATCGAGGTTAGTCTTGATACATACTAGGCACCGACTATGATGTACTCATACTATGCTTCTGCACATTCTTCATGCAGTTCTAGGTACCTCAAATCGTGCTGGTCGTTAGAGAGTGGTTTCGAGCTATTGGAGACTTCAAGGTATACTTGTAGTGCCATTCGCAGGCCTCGGAGTCCCCACTCTATTTCTTTTTCTACTGTTTATGTCTTCCAAACAATTATGTATTTTTTAGACTTCATATTCATTCTATGTGGAGCTTATGACTCAGTATTAACAGGTTTTGAGAAGTTGCTTATTGTAATAATGTTTGGAGTTTTATTATATTTTATAGCTTTTATTAAATTGTAATGTTGTTATATTCGGACTGGCATTGTTATGTGATAGGCTTGTCTAGTCTTAATAACTAGGTGACATCACGACTCATACAGTGGGATTTTGGGTCGTGACAAGTTAGTATCAGAGCTCTAGGATCATAGGTTCTATGAGTCACAAGCAAGTTTAGTAGAGTCTTGCAAATCGGTATGTAGACGTTTGTACTAATCTTCGAGAGGCTACGAAACTAATAGGAAATTTCACATTTTTCATTTCGATCGTGCGAATTTATTAATTTCGGAATTTGACTCTTTGTCTTTCTATTACCTAACAGATGGTGAGGACATGAGTTGTAGTTACTAATGATGCTGCCCCCAGGGCCGGCGTTGCTAGGGGTTGGGGAAGAGGCAGCGCCGAGGAGGGGCACGTGCTATAGCTAGAGCACCTTCCAGAGAAGTAATTGAGGAGCCACCAGTAGCTCTAGTTGGGGAGCAGGCACCCGAGGCGCCTGTTGCTACCCCTGGACTTTAGGAGACTTTAGCCCATTTTTTGAGCATGTTCGGTACATTGGCTGTGGCGGGACTGATCGCAGTTGCACCAGCTACTTCTCATGCTGAGGAAGGAGCTTAGACGCCCGCCGCCCGTACTCTAGAGCATCAGGCTCATGCTGATCAAACTTCGAGTGTTATGCTTGTGCAGCCCGTGATTGCGGTTCAAACCGATGTCAGGCCAGTGGCGTCAGAGGAGGAGCAGAAAAGTTTAAAGAGGTTCAAAAAGTATCATCCTCCTACTTTCAGTGGCACAACTTCTAAGGATGCATAAGATTTTCTAGACAGTGGCACCGTATTCAACACACCATAGGCATAGTAGAGTTAAGCGGGGTGGACCTTACTACTTTCCAGCTGAGGAGGCCAGCACATAGATGGTGGCAGACTTATTAGGAGAGTAGGCCATGTGGCGCAACACCACTTACTTTGTACTAGTTCAATGATATCTTCTTGAGGGAGTTTATTCCATAGACCCTAGGGATGCGTTGCGCACCGAGTTCGAGCAGTTGCGCCAAGGGAGTATCACTATATCCTAGTATGCTATGAGATTTATTGAGTTATCTCGTCATGCACCTGCTTTGGTTTCCACAGTTAGAGAGATAGTCCGCAGATTTATTTAGGGACTCGGTTATGGTCTCAGATTTGAGATGGCACAGGAGTAGGAGAATGGTACTCCATTTCATCAAGTTGTGGAGATTTCTAGGAGGTTGGAGGGTATCCATGGTCTAGAGAGGGAGGATACGGAGGCTAAAAAGCCTCGTGTACCTAGAGGATCTATTGGTCCCTATTTTGGGGGCAGGACGCATCATGGTATAGGTTTTGTTAGTCAGCTAGTTCAGTCTGCACCTCAGGTTTCACGTGGTTCTCCAGTTATCCATGGGTCTTAGAGCACTCATTCCGGACATCTCCTACCACCATGTCAGCAGAGAGGGTTCTTTGAGTGTGGGGATATCATGCACATGGTGAGAGATTGTTCCAAACTCCGGGTGGATGTACCTTAGCAGAGTACTCAGGCTGTGGGTTTCGCTCCAGTTACTACTATGCCTACTCAACCAGCTAGAAATGGGGGGACAGTCGGGTAGAGGGCATCCTAGAGGGGGAGGCCATGCCTGTTGTTATGCTTTTTCTGGTAGGATTGAGGTTGTTGCACCAGATGCTATCATTACATGTATTGTTCCAGTTTTCCATAGCGATGCATCAGTTTTATTTACTGTGTCCTACTCATTTGTATGTGTCATCCTATTCTGCTTCCTATTTGGATGTTTCTCGTTATTATTTGAATACTCCTATTATGTGTCTACACCCGTCGAGGATTATATTGTGATGCCGTGCCTATCATTCCCGTATAGTCACTATTGGGGGCTATGAGAATAGGGTTGATCTTCTGTTACTTAATATGGTGGATTGTGATGTGATGTTAGGTATGGATTGGCTATCTTCGTATCATGCTATTCCTAATTATCGCACTAAGGCCGTGACGTGGGCTATGCCGGGGTTGTTGAGGTTGGAGTAGATGACTATCAAGAAGGTCCTAATGGTTTCCGAAGAGTTTGGGATGGGTTGGCCACGACTTGTGGTTATGGTGCTTTGCATGCATAGGGATTCCATTGTGTGTCATGATTTTTGTTCTATGGAATTGAGTTAGTGAAACGTTTTCGGTTGATGGGATGTTTATCCTACTTGTGACCCCGAGTTGAGGATGGGATCCTCGTGCTTCCATGTGGATCAGTATGTTTGGACCAGGCTACATGCTGCGGTGGGGTTATTTTAGGATGAGATTTTTTATGGTAATTTCGTGTGTTTTGCTTCTCCCTTGTACAATGGATTCATAATATGGTATCGATCGGGAGTTGTACCTGTTGGACTTGTCAGATAGTTCCCTCATTTTTTTCTCTTTCCATCTTCAGTTATATTCGAGTTGTGCTTGTTGGGTACGGATTGCAACGTGTGTGACTAGGTGGCATTAGGTTTGGCTTGTTAGTCGAATAGATTGTATTGGATGAGATGAGATTATTAGACCTAGAATTAGTGTGATCGGACTTAGATAAGGTATGTCTGGATAAGAATGTCGTTGATCAGCTTAGAGTTTGTCGTTGGTTCTTTCGAGCGAGAGAACTCTAGGACTGTACGTTGGGAGAGTAGATATGAGTTTCCACAACTTTCTTACATCATTAGCAGCGTTGGGAAAGTTTAGAATAAGGTTTTATTTTATGTGAGGTTATTTACCGATACCGAGTTTGGTAATGGGCTACTACTATGGTCGGAGATATTGCTATGGGCTTATGAGCATGAGATATGCCATGTGGTTATACCTTGTGAATGAATTGTGATATGTTGCAGCTGCTTGGGGTCGATACAGTGTGTACATGTGATAATAGGGTCTTAGAAGGAGGCTTGGATGTTGAAATTTGGTTCTAAGGCTTATCGGTTAAGGTCGAAGGAATAATCTTCAGTCGAGATGGTGTTGACGGGCTTATGTGGATTGAGGTGACGTGGGATTGCTCGTGGTATTGTGTATCATGAGTTTATACAGTGATTTGATGGCTATGGAGTGACTCTTCGTAGGTTCGAGGATGAATGTTTGTTTAAGAGAGGGAGAATGTAATGACTCGACCAATCGTTTTGTATATTTGAGTCGTGTTTCCCCTTTTTAAGCATTCCGTCTGTGTATTTGTGGTTATGTGACTAGTGGAGATGGTTGGTTTGGTTCTAGGGAGGTCTTGGATTAATTTGGAATGTTTGATTGCTAGTTTGGAAACTTAGGTTAGAGTATTGACCAAGGTTTGACTTTCATGAAAATGACCCCGAAATGGTGTATTAGTTTCGTATGATGATTTTGGACTTAGGCGTATGTTCGGAATTGGATTCTAAAGTTCCTAGGTTGATTTGTAATTTTTTGCCGAAGTTGGCGATTTGAAGATTTAGAAACCTCCTAAGTTTTACCATGGTTAACTTTGTGGCTATCAGGTTTGAATTTTAGTTTTGGGACTTGAAATAGGTCTATCTTGTCATTTGTGACTTGTGTGCAAAGTTTGGTGTCATTCCGAGTTGGTTTGCTAGGAATCAAAACGCTTGGTTGTGATTCTAGCGATTCTTGAGTTTTTTGGTGAATTCTATGTGTTTTGGTGTCTGATTCGTGGTTCCGTATGTTATTTAGGTGTTTCGAGCTTGTGAGAGATTTCGCATGATATTTATAAATTTTTGTGGATGTTCCGTGTAGAGCCTCGGTGCTCACTAAAGTTTCAGACGTGTTTCGGACAATTTGAGTTGAGTTTCAGATTTGTTGGTTCATTATTGGTGCTGCAGGTCTCGTCAAATGCGAGATCATGTTCGCATTTGTGAGGTGGGCATCGCTTTGTGATTGTTGCCTGAGTTAACTAGCTTCGCATTTCCGGAGCCAATGTCGCAACTGTGGAAGTTGGCAAGGATGTCAAGCTTGACATTTGTGACGCCTGGATTGCATTTGCAATGGGGAGGGCTGGAGTACGCCGTATTTGCGATCCTTATTCCTCATTTGCGATGCCTGCTGGGTTCGCATTTACGGAATCTTAGTCGCATTTTCCATATTCTCAAGGCTGGGCAGGCTTCGCGTTTGTGACGCCTTTGTCGCATTTGCGAACCTCAGGTTGCAAATGCGACATCTACTGCTGGTTTAAAGGATGGGATTTTGGCACATAGTCTCATTTTATCATATTTTGAGCTCTAGACTCAGAGGGAGGCAATTTTAGGAGGGGATTTTCATACCAAGCTATTGGTTGAGTGTTTTCATCCAATTTTTATAGTATAACTTGATTATCTATGAATTTTATAATCTAATCCATGAGATTTGAAGAAAAATATTTGGGACTTTTTACTATGTTTTGAAAAATCAAATTTTGGGATTTGAGAGTCGATTTGGACTCGGAAACTAAACACATATTTGGAATTGTGGGGCTATGGGTAAGCGAGATCTACCCTTCGACTCATGTTTTGACCAGACGGGTCCGTGGTTGACTATTGTTGACTTTTTGGAAAAACTGTAAAGATCTTAACTTTATTAATTTAAATTGGTTTCTCTTGCATTGCTTGATATTATTAAGTCGTTTTTGGCTAGATTTGAGCTGAGCGGAAGTGAATTTTAAAGGAAAAGCATTTTTAGAGTATTGATTGAGGGCTTTTTAGGCCAGTATCTGGCCTAACCTTATGTGGGAGAATTACCCCTTAGGATTCGGCTTATTGCTTATCTTTGGTATGTGTGAACGACGTGTACATGAGGTTATGAGTGTGTACACGGATGCATGTATGATTTATGACCGGATGTGATCCGTGGTTATTCCTACTGCCTTGTTTTGATTGATAGGTCTCTACACTATGTGGGTGTTCGGTTGATTACTTGAGTTTATGTTCCATGCTAGAGACCATGTTCTAGGAATGTATTTCCTTAATTGGTCAAGTTAGGCGTTTGTGAGGTTGTTGCTATTTAGGTTGGCTGAATTCACGTTTATATGTTGAATACCTGTCTGCATTCCCTTATTGATTTGTCCTTGTGCACTGTGTTAGTAGACTGTGAATTTAAGTCCTGATAACAATTGTGGCATGTTGTGTTGCTATGATTATGGCACATGTGGACTTGTTGGGCGGATTGTTGGGGTGTTGGCACGAGGTTTCTATCGTGCCATTATTATTATTGATATTGCACATCTGGCGAGACAACGTGGGTTATCTCGGGTTTTCACATGTGGCAAGATCAGGTTGGATGATTTATTAATACGCATGTGCCGAGACAAGGCAGGTATTTGTTTACTATTGCGCACGTAGTGAAATATGAGTGGCAATGTGGGGATGATATGTGTTGGCATGGGGGCGTTTTATTAATGATATTTGTGTGGTGGTGAAAAAGGAGTATTCTTGTTTGTGCTTATGACTTCCTTATGTGTGTCATGTATTTTCTTATATGAGCTTGTTATGTGATTTCTAATGTGCCAATCCATGTCTCTGTTATTACTTAATGATTTGGTTGCCAAGAAGGATTTGTATTGTTGCTACCGTAACTGGTTAAAGTAAAAAAAGAAAAGTCGTTATCATGGATTACTATGTTTTATTCTTCAAGAGTTCTCTTGAACATGTTATTTGAAAATTGATATGGAATCGAATTATAATATGACACGAGGTCTTTAACGTACAGGTGTGACATATGATGTGGCAAGAGGTCTATAACGTGCGAGGGTAATTTACAATGTGGGCCCGAGGTGCCATATGTGTTGCTATTCCATTTAATGACTTATTCGAAATCGGGCCTTTATTTGTACTAAATTGCTATCATGATGAGATTATAGTTATTTCCTTATGTTATTCTTAGTGTTTTCGCTCTAAAATATTTTGCACAGATTATTTGACTAGTAAGTGTCTTGACTCGAACCTCGTTACTACTCCACTAAAGTTAGCCTTGACATTGTGCTGGTCGTTAGAGAGTGGTGTCGAGCTGTTAGAGACTTCAAGGTATACCTGACATGTCGTTCGCAGGCCTCGAAGCGCCCATTCTATTCTTTTGCAACTGTTTATGTCTTCCAAACAGTGATGTATTTTTGAGACTTCATATACATTCTATGTAGAGCTTATGACTCAGTATTACCGGGTTTAGACAAATTGCTTATTGTAATCATGTTTGGCAGTTTTATTATATTCATAGCTTTTATTAAATTCTAAAGTTGTTATATTCTGATTGGCATCATGATGTGATAGGCTTACCTAGTCTTAGGACCTAGGTGCCATCACAACCCCTACGGTGGGATTTTGGATCGTGACAACTACAAAAATTAAAAATAACCATCAATGGTAAATTTGCAGAAAATATAGCTATAAATGATAAATATAATGTATATATTTGATGTGTCGCGTAATTTTCCCAATAGAACAAGGGACATGTTAGTACCTACCGCCTTCCCTTCCCAAAAGCCCTTGCCAAACCTTGTTCGCGCTAAATTTGGTGAGCCCATAATATGGATGTTTACCCTCAAAAACTGATAACAATTGAATTTATATGTGGTCTTAAGGATATGCGGATTAATTCAATATAAATGGTAAAAAGCATTAGATTAAACAAAAAAGGATGTAATAAATTGTCAAACCAATAAAGGGGAGTGATCCCGGACTCAGTAACAGCTTAACGTAATGCGTGTCTTCGATCCCGGGCTCACAGCAATGAGAACTGATGAACAAAAGTAAGGACTTTAAATAACAGAGAAAATAAGAATATATTGCCTTGATATGCATTTTACAATGTGTCTAATGAATAGTTAGACTCCTCTTTATATAGTAGAGGAGTTTCCCCAAAGTATAATTTCATAAAAGGTAAAAATCTTCCATTTTGCTAATCACATATTTTTTGCCGATACGTGCCGAGATCCACGCCATGACATCTGGCAGGGCGCGGATATCACGTACCTTTTCTAGTCGTGCTCGATTATCTGGTAATGCTCTCCGAAGTTTTGGGGTTCGAATCGGACCTCGGGGATGTGGCCCCGATTCTTCCGAGGGCAGCTGTTTTGCCCAGACTGCGACTCGAGGGAGTCCTTGCCCCGATTCCAGTTTCTTACGATCATGTCTCTGCTCCATTTACTCCATCGAGAACCAAGGTGTCCAACGGGCTCTATTTCACCCGTATATAGATAGTTCCCTCATTTCTCGGAGAGTAAGTTTACTAAAACGACGAGAAATGACATATGCACTTCGATCCCTTCTTCAATACGCCGTGACAGAAAAGACAAAGAATCTCAAACGTCCCGTCAGTCGTGTCGCCATGATTTCAAACACACGTCAGCCATCGGCGGGTCATCCCTGAATGCAAAATGGCGCGAAACCTCTATAAATACTTTCCTCCTATATTCATTTTTTACCTTTTGGCCAAGCTTCTGCCTTCGAGTTTTTAGGATATCACTACCCTTCTTCACACTCTAATATTTTTATCTCCGTTTTTCAAGACTTCTCAGTAAGTTGCAAGTTTTTACCTAATTTTAACCCAAATCAACGCACCTGACTTTGCATCTTTCACCCTTTCATCATAATTTTCAAGCTTTTTCCAGATAACAATGGCTAAAACTTCCAAATTTGTTCCCTAACTTGGTCATCCTCGAGGAGATCACTCTCAACGTGGTCGTCCTCGATAGATCTGCTCCTAGCATGGCTACCAATGAACCGGCTGGCGAGCCTCCCTTGAAAATGTTCGTTCCTGGGGGTTGTTCGGTTGCCGATGACCTTAAGGTTGAGAAGCCCTCATCGGTGCAGGGCTGGTGTGAAGGAGTATTAAGATATATATGCTCCATTACCCAAGACATCCTCCCTGCTCTACGAGAGGACTACAAGTAGGCAGGTAAGGATGTAGTACTCCTCGTACCTGCAGACGCCATCACTACCCACGTGGAGGGGTATCTAAGTATTTACACTTATCCCTTAAAATTAGGCCTAGTGGAACCTGTTATCTTGGATTTCTGCAAGAGGTACGAAGTATGCCTTGATCAAATCCATCCTTCGTTGTGGAGGATCGATCCTCCTTCGTTTTTTTTTGTGAACAAGACCGCATCTCATCGGTTCACCATTGATCACTTACTCCACCTATACAGTCCCCGAATCATCCAAGGGGGATGAATAAAGCTCACACGCCGGGCCAGCAAAGCCCCATTCTCGAGCATCGATGAGGACCGGGAGTGGGGCTGGCAGGGGCTTTTCGTGCGAGTGAAGACCGAAGACTTGGTTCCCTTCGAACACATGACATTCCTCGAGAAGTGGAATAAATCTTGTAAGTATGGTTTCCCTTTGAACGCCATTTTACCTTCATCTCCTCTTTTCTTACTGGTATTTGTGGTGGTGCAGCCGTAGCTCGAGTTCCAAACGCTATCCCTCGGCTCAAGGAAAGGATCGAGGGAAATTGTTCAAGGATGCCTTCTTTTGAGCGCTCATGGCACAAACTCTCGAGGGGCTGCTGGGAGGCCCGTTCTCATGGTAAGACCTTTCCTTGAATAGGTAACTTCTAGCTCTCCCGTTCGCATCATATTTACCCTCTTTTCTTCACTTTTCCTTTTGCACATTTGCGTAAGACCATTGAGCTTAGGACTTTAGTAGGGGACGAGGATCCGTCCTTTGACCCCTCCACTTTGAGGCATCCCGGGGCTGCAGTAGGACAAAAGAAGAAACGGAAGGCTTAGAGCTCCCCAAGATCAGAGAAGAAGAAGCTAAAGGAAATGTCGGCCCGTAAAAAGTTCTAGTTCTCGAGCACCTAAGTCGGATTCGCTTTATCGGCTCAGGGATGAGCCCGAAAAAGATGACTTTTTCGTGGCCCACGGGCCGACATCCCCCAAGGAGCAAGCAGTCGTTAAAGAGGAGATCCATGAGGCTGATCCCTCTCAGGCTCAGGGTGTCGATGAGGAGACTGGGGTCGAGACTTCCTGGGATGTCGGCTACGCCCTGAATGAGGCACTCGGTGTAACAGATATTTCAGGGTTGCCATCTTATACCGAGTCTATGCTACAAGAGGCCCGAGTGGGAAAGGAGAGGTCTAACGATGGGACTCATGAAGCGAATGATCCCATTCATTCCTTTTTTGACGGTGTGGTCCATTTTGGAGCGGGCTAGGCGACTTGGAAGTGCCGAGAAAGGAGTCATCTTCAGAAGACGGCGGGCTGAATTCGAGCCCGAAAATAGTCAACCAATTCCATGCTCTGAGTGTTGATCACGACTGTAAGTGGTCGATAGTCATCACTATCCCGGAGGATGCCCGGGTTCTTTCTGTTCCCGTAGGTGTAGCGAGCCACTTTCGATGCTTGGTGACCGAACAAGACCAGGCGAAAATAAACGAGGTGGAAGTACTGTGCCTGTTCAACGAGGTGCAGCAGGCACAAAATCGGGTAAGGTATTATTACGATCTTTCGACCTTTGACTTAGTCCATGATATTTCTCATGTCTTGCTTCTTTTACCCTTTCACAGGCTTCGGTACTCCATCATGAAAGCTTTCTTCGGTATCGAACTGAGGTTAACTAGCTCGAGGCTGAGATCAAGGAGCTTGCCGAGAAAAGAGACATGTATAAGCTTCTTAGCAAGCAACATGAATGGGTCGTCAAGAATCTCCAGGCCGAGCTGGATATGGCTCAGAAAGAGCATGCCGACTTGGTCGAAAAGGTAAAGGTTTTCAAAGTTAGCAATGAATACTTAGCCATGGCAACTAACGACAAAACCTCGAAGGTTCAACAGAACATTGATCGGATCGACCAACTCCGAGCTGAAATGAACGAGGTCCAAGCCATAGCCAATGTCTGGAATGGCAAAATGGAACGGGTGGCTTTGGAGAAGGAGACCGCCCAGGCACAGCTGACATTGGTAGAAGTTCAACTACGAGTGACAAAAGAGAAGGCCGATAAGCAAGCCCGGTTGAACAAGGAACTCTGAGCACAACTGAACTCGACCCTGGCAGAGCGGGATGCCCTCGGTAGTGAATGTGAAGCTATAAAGGCTCAGATGTGCACAACCTCCACTGATGATAAAGAGATAATGGCCAGTATAGGTCCGATGTCGAGGAATCGGAGGCCCGTATGAAAACCACTATTAAGTACGTGAAGCAGTTGTCTCGAAGGGAGACCCTCGAAGATATCCATGCCTGATGCTTTAACCTATCTGCCGAGATCGAGGAGGTGAAAAGGCTCGATATCGAGGCCAACAAATTGGTTGAACCCAAGGATGAAGAAGGCTCTACGGGCTCCGACGAACCCAAAGATGAAGAAGGCCTCGACGGCTCTGGTAATGAGGCGGGTTCTGGTGAAGATAGGAATTTTGTCTTTATTTTTGCACCTTGTACATTTATTTTGTTGAGGCCATTTTTATTGGCCTTTGTAATACATTCTGGAATGTATAAAGTTTTTTCCCTTTTGGCAATTTCAAGTCTGTTACCTTTGGCATCCTTTCCACAATTGCAAAGATTTCAAATGCCTTATCACAGAATAAAACGCATTAATAAGTTGTTTTTCGGAGGTCCGAATAAGACTTGTCCTCGGTGCAAGTTTTGTTTGAAACTTATGGGGACTCGGAGTGACCGGAAGTTTTCCCCAAGATGTTTGCTCAAATGTTTTTTAGGCTATAATTTTGCCGAGGGTAACCTTTGAACAGGTTTGGAATTTTGTTGAAGGCCTTATGTTTTGATTACGGGCTTTAGACATCTCCGAACCATTTTTAGGGTGGCCGTAGCCTTTTAGGTTTGGGCACTGCCTAATAGGTTTTATGCCTCTAAGTTTCGATAACCCGAGCCATCCGAACTTATCCAGGACGGTAGTCCCCGAGTGGGGGTAGCTCTTTGGGCCCGGATACGGGTGGCCCTTGGGCTCGATCGTTCTCGGGTAGGAGTAGCCCTTAGGCTCGATACTTTTAAGAAACAAAAAATGTTTGTTAGCTAAGTGAAAACTTTCTTTCATTTTTGTGCGTAATGTACAAGGTTGTATAAAAGATCGTGCGGCCGGTGTGACCTACTCGAGCGCGATTCATTTGCCGTTTGGCCCTTACAATGAATCCTAACCACCGAGCCTAGACTGTTCGAGCACAGAGTTTCCTTCTTTGCTAAAATCATGACCCGAGGGTGATGGCCCCCAGTAATTGAGGTTGATCTCCAAGTGGAATCAAATACTGTTGATGCGACCGTTGACTCCGATTTAAAACCAGTCTTCGACTCTAAGTTAGCACAATTTATTGTTGCCTCATTAAAAACCTTGCCAGAAAACCTATTTGTGAAAAAATCGGTTCAAAGGTAAAAGAGTGTAGCGCGTGCTTTCAGGCCTAATCAGCTACGTTCTTCTTTAGCTGTTACCTGCAAGTGTTAGCAAAAATTACAAAAAGAAATGATGGTATACCTTAGCAGTAGTATCGTTTAAAGTGGGTCACGTTCTAGTTGTTTGGTAGTTGTGTGTCGTTTCCTGCTCCGAGTTTGTAAGAACCTTTACTAGTAATTGCGATGACACGATACGAACCTTCCCAGTCGGTCCTAGCTTCCCTTCATTTGGGTTCTGGGTGTTCTGTGTTACTCTTCTTAATACCAAATCCCTGACGTTGAAATGTTAGAGGTTGGATATTTGGTTGTAATATCTTTCAATCCGCTACTTTTGGGCGGCCAGCCGGACTACAGTGGCCTCGCGTCTCTCATTTAGTAGTTCTAATCTCGTGCTCATAGCCTCACCGTTAGATTCTTTGGTTGCATACCGGAACCTAAGGTTTGATTCTCCTACCTCAACCGGTTTTAGTGCTTTAGCGCTGTAGACCAATGAAAATGGGGTCGCCCCGGTGCTGAATTTTGAGGTTGTGCGATATGCCTACAAGACTTCGGGCAGGATTTCCTTTCATTTCCCTTTGGCATCGGCCAACCTTTTCTTAAGGTTTTGAAGGATTGTTTTGTTTGTCAACTCCGCCTGCCCGTCCCCACTAGGGTGATAAGGTATTGACAAGATCTTCTTGATCATATGGTCCTCGAAAAATTTGCTTACTTTGCTACCGATGAACTGCTTCTTGTTATCACATACTATCTCAGCTGGTATACCGAACCGGCATAGGATGTGGTCGCAAATGAAGTCGAGGACTTCTTTTTCTCGGACCTTCTCGAACGCTTGAGCTTCAACCCACTTAGAGAAATAGTCAGTCATAAGGAGCATAAATTGAGCCTCACCGGGTGCCCATGGTAGTTGACCGACGAAGTCCGTTTCCCGCTTCATGAACGGCCAGGGCAATAGAACCGAGTGTAGTAACTCCCTGAGCTGATGGATCATTGGTGCATGCCTCTGACAATTGTCACATTTTCGCATGAACTCCTTCACATCTTTCTCCATGTCAATTTAATAATAGTCGGCACTAATTATCTTACGAACCAACGATTCTGCCCCTGAATGGTTTCCGGGGGTGCCTTCGTGAACTTCCCTCAAAACGTATTCGATGTCTCCCGGCCACAAGTATATGGTGAGCGTGCCATCAAACGTTCTCCTGACTGAATATCATCTTCGAACAGGCTAAACCTGGTAGCCTTCGTAAGTAGAGTTCTCGATTCTTTGGGATTTGAAGGTAGCCTCCCGGTCTTCAGGTAATCTATATACTTGTTTCTCCAGTACAATGTTAAACTTTTTGAGTTTATCTCGGCATGGACTTCTTCCACTACCGATTTCATGAGTTGCACGACCGTTCCCAAGTTGAATTTCATCATCATCAGCCAATGACCCCAAGTTAGCCAAAGCATCAGCTTCGCTATTTTGATCCCGGGGCACATGTTGTAGAGTCCATTCCTTGAATCGATGTAGCGTTACCTGTAGTTTATCCATGTATCTTATATTGGTTCCTCTTTCACTTCGAATGTCCCATTGACTTGATTAACCACAAGGAGGGAATCACATTTAGCTTCAATCACTTCGACCCCCAGGCTTTTAGCCAATTCGAGACCTTCAATCATGGCCTTATACTCGGTCTCATTGTTAGTTGATTTCACAGTTCGAATAGATTGCCGAACTACGTTAACCGTTGGTGGCTTCAACACGATGTTGAGTTCGGACCCCTTTGCGATCAAGGCACCATTCGTAAAGAGGGTCCAAATCCCTGAGGAGGTCCCCAAGGTTAGCAACAATTCCTTTTCGACTTTGAGTATTAAGCCCGGCGTGAAGTCAGCCACAAAGTCTGCCAAAATTTGAGATTTGATGGCGGTCAGGGTCGATATTCGGTATCATACCCGCTAATTTCAATGGCCCATTTGGCCAATCGTCCCTAGAGCTCAGGTCTGTGCATTATGTTCCTCAATGGGTAAGTAGTTACGACACATATGGGATGGCGTTGAAAATATGGCCTTAACTTCCTGGAGGCGCTTAGCAAAGCGAGCGCCAATTTCTCCAGGTGAGGATACCTTGTTTCGGCCACGCCTAGAGTCCTGCTAACATAATATATAGGAAATTGTGTACCTTCTTCTTCTCGGACTAAGACTCCACTTACCGCTATCTCGGATACCGCCAAGTACAAGTATAACTGCTCGTCTACCTTCGGAGTATGAAAAAAAGGTAGACTCGAAAGGTACCCTTTGAGTTCTTCTAAAGCTTGCTGGCACTCCGGGGTCCACAAGAAGTTATTCTTCTTCTTCAACAATGAGAAGAACCGATGGTTCTTATCAGAGAACCCTGAGATGAACCGACCCAGGGCGGCTATGCGCCCGGTTAGCCTTTGAACGGCCTTGACATTGTCCACCAAGGTGATGTCCTCTATAGCTTTGATCTTGTCAAGATTGATCTTGGTCCCCCGATTAGACACCATGAATCCAAGAAACTTCCCGGATCCAACCCTAAATGCGCATTTCTCTGGGTTTAGCTTCATATTGTATTTCTTCAGTATGCTGAAGGTTTCCTACAAATGTTCCAAATGGTCCTCTGCTCGTAGGGACTTAACTGACATGTCGTCAATGTAAACCTCCATTGATTTTCCTATTTTCTCTTCGAACATCCGATTTACTAGGCGTTTGTAAGTGGCTCACCAGCATTTTTTAGTCCAAATGGCATTATGTTATAACAATAAGGTGTCGTATTTAGTGATAGAGGAAGTCTTTTCTTGGTTGCCCGGCTCCATCTTGATCTGGTTGTGCCCGAAATTATCGTCGAGAAAGCTGAGTATCTCGTGGCCGGCCGTCGCATCGATCATGCGACCGATGTTAGGCAAAGGAAAAGAGTCCTTAGGGCATGCCTTGTTCAAGTCTTTGTAGTCTACACACATTCTTAATTTATTTCCCTTTTTAGGCACTACTACTACGTTTTCTAACTAATCCGGGTACTTAACTTCCCGAATGGAACCTATTTTAAGGAGTTTGGATACCTCGTTTATGATGAATGCATGCTTGACATCGGACTGAGGCCTCCTCTTCTGTTTAACAAGGTAGAACTTCGGATCCAGGCTCAGCTTGCGAGTAGTTATTTCTAGCGGGATCCATGTCATATCAAGATGAGACCAAGCGATACAATCCATGTTATCTATAAGGAATTCAATGAGTTTTTTCCTGAGCTCGGGAGCTAGCCCCGTGCCCAAGTATACCTTCTGATTGGGCAAGTGTTCGACCAGTACAACTAGCTCCTACTCCTCAATCGTTGACTAGGTGGCATCGAAATCGTCAAGGGCTATGAACGACCTAGGGACTCCGTAATCATCATCCTCGCGTGTCTCCTGCTTCTCAGGTTTGATCATGGCCGATATCGATGATTACTATTTGGTTCTCGAGTCCTTTGGTGCCGATAATGCGTATATCAGGATCACCTCATCGAACGTGAACACTTTTTTTGTGGCCGGCTGTTCTTCGTAAACAGTCTTGATCCCTCCTGGTGTGGGGAATTTTAACGCCTGATGTAGTGTCGAGGGTATTGCCCTCATGTTGTGAATCCATGTCCTCTCGAAGAGAGCATTGTATCTCATATCTCCTTCGAAAACGTAGAACTTTGTTTCATGAACGATTCCAGCAGTGTTCACCGATAGGGTTATCTCCCCTTTAGTAGTCTTACATGCCATGTTAAATCCGTTTAAAACTCGAACTGTAGGCACTATTTGGTCTTGTAGACCCAGCTGTTCCATGACCCTCGATCTGATGATATTGGCCGAGCTACCTAGATCGATTAACACACGCTTAACTTGAAATTTACAGATATTACCAGCGCATCATTATGTGGTTGCACGATGCCTTCAGCGTCCTCCTCGTTGAAAGATAAGGTTCCCTTCGTTACATAATCTCGAGTTCGTTTTTCCCTTGTAATGGATACCTTAGTGCGCTTTAATATCGGCCCTTGGGGAACATCAACTCCACCAATGATCATGTCAATGACGTGCCGAGGTTCCTCTTGATCGATTTGCTTGCTGGAGTCCCTATTCCTGAAGTGATTTTTGGCTCGATCACTCAGAAATTATTGGAGGTGTCCGTTATTGAATAAGTGGGCAACTTCTTCTCTCAGTTTTCGACAATCTTCTATTCTGTGGCCGTGAGAACCATGATATTTACACATTAGGTTGGGGTCCATTTGGGCAGGATCGGATTGCAATGGTCAAGGCCACTTAGTATCTTTGATGCATCCGATGGATGATAGATGTCGTCAGCATCGATGCTAAAGTTGTACTACGATAACCTTAGTGCCTCCCTAGACCCGATGGGCCTGTCAAAACTATTTTTTCTCATGAGTCTCGATTATTATGACCTCGATCGCTTCTTCTTTCATTCCTCGCAGGGTTGCGCCCGGACCCATTACCCCTTCGATCATCATTGTATGGTTGATCCGATCTCTGTTCGATATTGGTTCATGATCCATGGCTCTTTTGGATCTGTCACTAGGTCTGACGGGATAAACAGACCCGGAAGGGGCCCCAAGCTTATCGTCTTCGACCCTAATTTTTTACTGGTATCTATTATGGACATCGACCCAAGTTACCGCTGGGTATTCTATCATATTTTATTTCAACTGATGTGAAGCCGATGAGCTTTGGGGTTGAGTCCTTGGTGAATGCCTGAACGGCCCAATCGTCCGCAACCGGAGGCAGATCCATCTGTTCTATTTGAAACCTCGACACAAATTCCATGAGCATCTCGTTACCTCTTTGCTTTACTTTGAAAACGTCTGACTACCTGGTCTCAACCTTAATGATCTCGGCGTGTGGTTTCACAAAGGCATATGCAAGCATAGCAAAAGAGTCAATAGAATTAAGGGGTAAGTTGTAATACCATATCATAGCTACTTTTGACAAGGTCTCTCCGAACGTTTTCAACAGAACAGATTCGATTTCGTCATCTTCCAAGTCGTTCCCCTTGATGGTGCACGTGCAGGAGGTCACATGTCCATTTGGATCAGTTGTTCCATAGTGCTTCAAAATTTCGGGAATACAGAATTTCTTTGGGATCGGCTTCGAAGCTATGCTCAGAGGGAACGACTTTTGGACGAATTTCTTGGAATCTAGGACCTTCAATATCGGTGGTGCTCCTAGGATTTGATCGGCCCTGGAGTTATAGGTCTCCACGTTTTTGTCGTTGGCTTCGATTTTTTTTCTCCTGATTCCACCTGTTTTGTCAATTCCTCAAGCATCTCTATTATCTCAAGTTAGTTCTGGGTTCTGCTTCATCCGTCCTTTCTATGGCCGGTACATTTCTGCGAGCATTTTCTCGGGATAGTTCGGGCTCAACTCTACTGGGGGCGCGGCTTTGGTTTTGCAACTGGGCTATTGCTGCCTGTTGAGCTTGTAACATTTGGAAGATCACCCACAAGTTGATCCCATCATCTTCGCCGTCGTATGTGCTTCGGGCTATCGACCGGCCTTCCCTGCAAATGCTACTTGCAAGGTTAGTATGCAAGTTTGCTTCAATAGCCACGTGTGAGTTAGCATCGATCGGATTCGCGACTAGGACTCCGTTGGGGTCAACAGGGGGCACCTCGTTGCTGGGCACCACGTTGTTGTTCTCGCCGTGATTGCCGGACTCAGCAGCACCGTTCAAATGGGCAGATTAGGAGTTTGATATTTTTAATTTGACCTGAAATTAAAAGCTCAAAGAACAAGTGTAAAATAGAGTGTGTTATGAAAATTTGTATCAAATTGCTACTATTATCCTTAGCCTCACGGTGGGCGCCAAACTGTTTACCCTCAAAAATGAATAACAATTGAATTTATATGTGTTTTTAAGAATATGCAGATTAATTCAATAAAAAAGATAAAAACCGTTAGATCAAACAGATAAAGGATGTAATAAATTGTCAAACCAATTAAGGGGAGTGATCCCAGACTCAGTAACAGCTTAATGTAATGCCTGTCTTCGATCCCGGACTCAGAACAATGAAGAACTGATGAACAAAAGTAAGGACGTTGAATAATAGAGAAAATAAGAATGTATTGCCTTGATATGCGTGTTACAATGTGTCTAATGAATAGTCAAACTCCTCTTTATATAGTAGGAGAGTTTTACCCTAAGTACAATTCCATAAAAGGTAAAAGTCTTCCATTTTGCTAATCACTGATTTTTTGCTGATACGTGCCGAGATCCACGTTAGGACATCCGGCTGGGCGCGGATATCACGGTCCTTTGATAGTTGTGCTTGATTATCTGGTAATGCTCTCCGAAGTTTTGGGGTTCGAATTGGACCTAGGGGTTGTGGCCCCGATTCTTCCGATGGCAGGTGTTTTACCCGGACTCCGACTCAAGGGGCTCATTGCCCTAATTCTGGTTTCTTATGATCATGTCGGGATGGTTAGTTTCTTTCGAAAAGGTTTTGTGTTATTTTGGAACAATAGGTTTTTAGTTTAGAAGCTTAAGTTGGAAATATTGATCGAGGTTTGACTTTGGTAAAAATGACCACGAAATGGTATTTCGATTGTTCCAATAGGTTCATTTGGTAATTTTGGAGTTAGGAATATGCCCGGAATTGGATTCGGAGGTTCCTAGGAATTGGCTCTTTTTGCCGAAAGTTGAAAATTTGAAGGTTTAGAAATTTCTGAAGTTTGACCGTAGGTTGACTCTATGGCTATCGAGTTTGGAGTTCGGTTTCGGGACTTGGAATAGGTCCATTTTATTAGTTGAAACTTGTGTTCAATGTTTGGTGTCATTCCGAGTTAGTTCGATACAAATCGGACACTTGGTTGTAATTTTAGTGATTCTTGACTTTCATTGTGAATTTTATGTCTTAT
Organism: Nicotiana obtusifolia; assembly: GCA_002018475.1. Lineage (NCBI taxonomy): Eukaryota > Viridiplantae > Streptophyta > Magnoliopsida > Solanales > Solanaceae > Nicotiana > Nicotiana obtusifolia. Next base: position 352,146 of record MCJB01030968.1, read on the forward strand.
GGTATCCAATTCGTAGTTTAGGATGTTATCTTGGTATATTGAGTTCTCAAGTGAGTTCGTACATATTTTTATACTTGTGTGGATGTTTGGTGTGGAGCACCAAGGGCTCGGGTGAGTTTCGGACGCGTTCCGGATTGGTTTCATCATGATTCATAACTGCTAGTGTGCTAATGCTACAGTTATCGCAAATGCGAGCACCATTTCGCATCTGCGAGTACAACATTTGCAAAATGTATATTGCATTTATGACGTGGGCAGTGGGTGGCAGGCTTCGCATTTGCGAAGCAAACCTCGAAAATACAAAGAGGGATTGGGCTGGGGGCAGGTTGCTTTTACGACCAGTGGGCCACTTTTGTGAAGCGGACGGACTTCGCAAATGCGAAGTCATGATCGCATTTGCGACATCCCTTGGGTTCAGCAGGCATCGCATTTTCGATGCAATGGTCGCATTTTCCAGAGCGAACCCCAGGTCGCATTTGCGACATCCGTGGCAAATCAAAGGAATGGGATTTCGGGACTTAGTCTCATTTATTATATATTTTAATCCTAGACTTGACGAGAGACGATTTTAGGTGGAGACTTTTCATACAAAGCAATTGGGTAAATGATTTTGACTTAATTTTGATTATATAACATAATTGTTTATGAGTTTTAACATCTAAGTCATGAGAATTGAAGATAATTTTTGGGAATTTTTTTACTATGTCTTGAAAAATAAAAATTTGAGATTTAAGAGTCGAATTAGACTCGGATTTGAAAATCAAACACATATATTGACTCGTGCATTTATGGGTAGTCGAGATCTACCCTTCGACTTGGATTTTGACCGGACGGGCCCGGGATTAACTTTTGTTGACTTTTAGAGAATTGTGTAACGATCTTAAGTTTATTAATCGAAATTGATTTCTCTTGCAATGTTTGATATTCTTAAGCCATTTTTGGTTAGATTTAAACCAAGCGGAGGTTAATTTTAAGGGAAAAGCATTTTTAGAATATTGAATTGGCTTAATTGAGGTAAGTATATTGCCTAACTTTGTGTTAAAAAATTACCCCTTAGGATTTGGTGTAATTGCATTAATTGTACTGCGTGAAATAATGTATACATAAGGTGACGAGTGTATATACGAGCGTATTTATGTTAATTGATATGGAGTTGTTGGTTGTATGAAGCGCATTTTATTGTTGATTCACTCCTCGTACCCTTGTGTTATCGTTATGATTCTTGTTCATATTGTTGTTGAGCCATGGGCTATATGTTATTGTGGTTTTTTTATTGTTGTTTGGGCGATGTTGTGGCATATGCGCACGCGTGATGCGGTTAGATTGTTATGTTGTGAATGAGATGCGCATGCGATGACATAAGGGTGGTGTTATTGATGCGCATGCAGCGAGATAAGGGGGCTTATGCGCATGTTGCTAGTAAGGGGAATACTTCATTTTATGCACATGCGGCGAGATAAGGGGGCTTATGCGTGTAGCTATATAAGGGGAAATATTATTGCGTGAAGCTCATGCAACGTCATAATGGTGATTTGTAATTATGTTATGTGGTGTTTCATGGTGATTCTTGATGTTATCCTTGTGTTGGAACGGGTTGATGTTTTGAACATGCCATTGTTTTCCTTAAATGATTTCACCTTGTGTTTTACGTATTTTGGTTTAATTTGTTGTGTTATCACATGCCTATTTTTTGTTGCTATTAATTGGTCATGCTTTTTGTTGTAAATTTTATATTGATATCAGTACAGGTTATTTGTCTAGTGAGTGTCTTGACTCGAACCTTGTAACTACTAAACTGAGTTTAGTCTTGATACTTATTGGGTACCGATTGTGGTGTACTCATACTGTGCTTCTGCATATTTTTGTGCAAATCCAGGTACCTCATATCGTGCTGGTCGCTAGAGTCGAGCTAGAGTTGCAAAGACTTCAAGGTATACTTGATGTTTTGCTTGCAGGCCTTGGAGTCACCTTCTATTATTTCTTTATTACGGTTTATCTATTTCAAACAGTAATCTACACTTTAAGACTAATTATGTACTTCTTGTAGAGTTTATGACTTAGCATTACTAGATTTTGAGGATGTATGACTGTTGATCATTTTTTGACTATGTTATGTCATTTACCAATTCTTATTTAATAGTTGAGTCATTTTGTTCTATTGATTTCATCATGCGTTAGGCTTATCTAGTCTTAGAGACTAGGTTCCATCACGATCCTTAAGGTGAAATTTTGGTCATGACAAGTTTGTATCAGAGCCCTAGGTCCATAGGTTCTACGAGTCATTAGAAAGTTTAGTAAAGTCTTGCGGATCGGTACGGAGATATCTTTACTTATCTTTGAGAGGCTAAGGAAATATTAGGAAATTCCACTTCTTTCATTCCTTATCGGGCGGATTTATTGATTTCGAAATGTGAGCATTTGTCTTTCTATTCTCTCAAAGATTGTGAGGACACGAACTTTAGTTACTGATGATGCTGCACCAAGTGTCGGTGTTGCTAGAGGATGGGGTAGAGGCCGAGGCAAAGGCGAAGCACGTACTGTAGTGAAGGGTCATGCTAGGGCCGCAACCGAGGAGCCATCTATAGCTCCACCTGGGGAGCACGCACCCGAGGCGCCTGTTGCTACCCCTGGACTTCAGGAGACTTTAGCGCACTTCTTGAGCTTTTTTGGTACCTTGGCTGAGGCGAGATTGATCCTAGTTACACCAGCTACTTCTCAAGCTGGAGGAGGAGCTCAGACTCCCACCGCCCATAGCAGCGGGCTCATGTTGATCCGGCTCCGGGTGTTGCCAGTGCAGTCCGTGGTTGCCGTTCAGCCTATGGTCAAGCCAGTGGCGTCAGATGAGGAGAATAAGAGGATAGAGAGATTCAAGAAGTACTTTTCTCCTACTTTCAGCGGCGCAGCTTCTGAGGATACACAGGGTTTTGTAGACCAATGTCCCCATATTCTGCGCACTGTGGGCATAGTGGAGTTGAACGAGATGACCTTAGTACTTTCTAGCTAACGGGGTAGGCATATAGATGGTGGCAGGCTTATGAGGATAGTAGGCCAGTTGGCACAACGCCACTTACATGGGCTCAGTTCACTTATCTGTTTTTGAGGGAGTTCGTTCCACAGACCCTCAGGGATGTATTTTGCATCGAGTTCGAGTTGTGTGCCAGGGGACTATGACATGTCCGAGTTTGCTCATCATGCACCTACTTTTATTTCCACTTTTAGCGAGAGAGTCTGCAGATTTATTGAGGGACTCAATTATGGTTCCAAGTTGGGATGGCACGGGAGTTAGAGACTGATACACCATTTCAGCAGGTTGTGGAGAACGCTAGGAGGTTGGAGCGTATCCGTGACTAGGACAGAGGGGATAGGGACTCCAAGAGGCCTCGAGATTTTGGAGGATTTAGTGGTTCACACTCTGTAGTTTCAGCTCGTCATGGCAGAGATTATTTCAGTCAACCGGTTCAGTCTGCACTTCTGGTTATTTGTAGTGCTTCAATTATTCAGGGACCTCAGAGTACTCATTTTGGATAGCCATCTTCCAGTGCACCTCCTGCACGGGGTTCCTTAATGGTTATTCTAGCCATCCAGGTCAGATTCAATACTAGCAGCCATGCCTGTAAAAGGATTGTTTTGAGTGTGTTGATACTAGGCACATGGTGAGAGATTTTCCAAGACTTTGGAGGAGTGGACCTCCGCAGGGTACTCAGGCCATGGTTTCTGCTCTAGCTGGTACTCCACCTGCACAGCCAGCTAGAGGTGGAGGATAGGCAGGTAAAGGTTGTCCAAGAGGGGGAGGCCAGGGCCATTGTTATGCTTTCCCTAGTAGGACTGAGGCACTTGCATCAGATGATGTCATCACAGGTATTGTTCTAGTTTGTCATAGAGATGCATCAGTTTTATTTGATCCGGATTCCACTTATTCGTGTGTGTAATCCTATATTTCTTCATATTTGGATATTTCTCATGATTCTTTGTGTACTCCTGTTTATGTGTCTACACCTGTTGGGAATTTTATTGTGGTAGACTATGTCTATTGTTTGTATTTGCTCGCTATCAGGGTTTATGAGACTAGTGTTGGCCTTCTGTTACTCAATATGGTGTATTTTTATGTGATTTTGGGCGTGCATTGGTTGTCACCATATCACCCTATTCTTGATTGTCACGCTAAGACCATGATGTTGGCTATACCGGGGTTGCCGAGGTTGGAGTGGAAAAGTTCATTGGTTCATGTTCCCAATAGGGTGGTGTCTTTCCTAAAGGCACAACGGATGGTTCAGAAAGGGTGTTTGGCATACTTAGCCTTTGTGAGGGATGTTAGGGCTAACACTCTTACCATTGAGTTAGTTCCAGTAGTGAGTGAATTCCCATATGTGTTTCCAGCAAACCTACCGGGCATGCCATCCCATAGGAATACTGATTTTTGTATTGACTTGGTGTCGGGCACTCCGCCCATATATATTCTTCCAAATCGCATGGCACCAGTTGAGTTGAAGAAACTAAAGGAACAACTTCAAGAGTTGCTTGATAAGGGCTTATTTGACCGAGTGTCTCGCCTTGGGGTGCTCCAGTTTTTTTTCTGAATAAGAAAGACGACTGTATGAGGATGTGTATTGACTACAGGCAGCTTAACAAGGTTACATCAAGAACAAGTACCCAATACCACATAGTGATGATCATTTTATCAGCTTCGGGGTGCTAGGGCATTCTTGAAGTCTGATTTGAGATCGGGGTACCATCAGTTGAAGATCTGGGCTTCAGATATTTCGAAGATGGCTTTCATGACCCACTATGGCCACTACGAGTTTTTGGTGATGTCTTTTGGGATGACCAATGCCCCAGCAGCCTTCATGCACTTGATGAACAACATGTTCTAGTCGTATCTTTATTCCTTCATCATCGTGTTCATTGATGTGTATTCTCACAGCCAGGATGATCATGAGTGGCACTGGAGGATCGTGCTCCGGACATTGAGGGAGAAGAAGTTATATGCTAAATTCTCCAAGTGCGTGTTTTGGCTTGATTCAGTTGCATTCTTGGCACACGTGGTGTCCAACAAGAAGATTAAGGTGGATCCGAAGAAGATTGAGGCAATTCAGAGTTAGCCTAGGCCTTCTACCGCTACTGAGATCTAGAGTTTTCTAGGCTTGGCTTGATATAATTGCCATTTCGGAGAGGGTTTTTCATCCATCACGGATCCTTTAACTAGATTGACTCGGAAGGGTGCTCCATTCGGGTGGTCTGACGTGTGTGAGGAAAGCTTTTGGAAGCTCAAGACTGCCTTGACTACAGCTCTAGTCCTAGTGTTGCCTTCAGCATCGGGTTCATAAACAATCTACTGTGATGCTTCACAGATCGGCATTGGGTGCATGTTGATGCAGGATGGTAGGGTGATAGCTTATGCTTCGCATCAGTTGAAGCCCCACGAGAAGAACTACCCAGTACACGATTTGGAGTTGGCAGCCATTGTTCACGCGCTCAAGATTTAGAGGCACTATCTTTACGGCGTGTCTTGTGAGGTGTTTACGGATCACATGAGTCTACAATAATTATTCAAAACAAAAGGATCTTATCGTACGGCAGCGGATGTGGTTAGAGCTACCAAAGGACTATGATATCACCATTCTTTATCATCCCGGAAAGTCCAATATGGTGGCTGATGCTTTAAGTAGGAAGGCTAATAGCATGAGTAGTCGTGCTTTTATTCCAGATGAGGAGAGACCGTTAGCCTTGGATGTTCAAGCTTTGGCCAACATGTTCGTGAGGTTGGATGTTTCGGAGCCTAGCTGGGTTCTTGCTTGCATGATTTCACAATCGTCTTTGTTTGAGTACATCAAGGTGCGTATGTATGATGATCCCCACCTGCTTGTCCTTAAGGACACGGTGCACCACGGTGATGCTAAGGAGGTGATTATTTGTGATGATGAGGTGTTGAGGATTCTTGGCTGGATTTGTGTGCCCAATGTTGATCGGTTAGGGGAGCTGATTCTTGAGGAGGCCCATAATTCATGGTACTTCATTCATCCGGCACCGCAAAGATGTACCATGATTTGAAGCACCACTACTAATGGAGAAGAAAGAAGAAGGATATTGTAGAGATGTTGCACGGTGTTTGAACTGTTAGCAGGTTAAGTACAAGCATTAGAGACCTGGTAGTTTGCTTTAGAGGCTTGATATTCAGGAGTGCAAGTGAGAGCGTATCACTATGGATTTTATTGTTGGGATAGAATAGACCTTGAGGAAAATCGATGTAGTGTGGGTCATTGTGAGCAAACTGACTAAGTCTGCACATTTTATTCCACTCATGACTACCTACTCTTCTAAGCATCTTGCTCAGATTTATCTTCTTTAGAATGTTCACCTTCATGGTGTGCCAATGTCTATTATCTCGGATCAAGGCATGCAGTTCACGTTGCATTTGTGGAGAGCCGTGCACCATGAGTTGGTAGCACAAGTTGAGCAGAGTACGGCATTTAATCCACAAACGGACGGACAGTCCGAGCTCACTGTTCAGATCTTGGAGGACATGTTACGTGCATGTGTCATTGACTTGGGGGTTAATGGGATCAGTTTCAATTGCTAACAGAGTTCGTCTACAACAATAGCTACTAGACGAGCATCTAGATGGCTTCGTACGAGGCCTTATATGGGAGGTGATGTCATTTTTCGGTTGGTTGGTTTGATGGGAGGCTAGGTTGTTGGGCACTGATTTGGTTCGAGATGCCTTGGAGAAGGTGAAGTTGATTTAGGATCGGCTTTATACAACACAATCGAGGCCGAAGATTTATGCTGATAAAAGGGCTTGTGATGTAGCATTCATTGTGGTTGAGAGGGTTCTGCTCAGATTTTCACCCATGAAGGTTTTGATGAGGTTCGGGAAGAAGAGCAAGTTAAGCCCTCAGTATATTGATCCTTTTGAGATTCTTGAGAAAGTGGGTGGGGTGGCCTACAAACTGTATTTCCATCCAGCTTATCGGGAGTTCATCTGATGTTCCAGAAGTATTATGGTGACCCTCACATGTGTTAGATTTTAGCTCAGTGCAATTGGAACATGATATCCAGAGCCATTATCCTTCTGGAACATCAGATGAACTCCCGAGCATGATATCCAGAGCCATTATCCTCATCTTTTTGGCACTTCAGGTATGTCTCTATACTCGTTCGAGGACGAATGTTTGTTTAAAAGGGGGAGAATGTAATGACCCGATCAATCGTTTCGTGTATTTGAGCCCCATTTTCCTTTTTGAAGCTTCCCGTATGTGTATTTCGGGTTTTATGACTTGCGGAGATGGTTAGTTTCGTTTCGGGGAGGTTTTGGATTATTTTGAAACAATTGGTTCTTAGTTTGGAAGTTTAAGTTGGAAATATTGACCGAAGTTTGGCTTTGGTGAAAACGACCTTGGAATGGTGTTTTGATGGTTCCAATAGGTACGTATGGTGATTTTGGACTTGCGTATACCCATAATTGAATTCGAAAGTTCCTAGATTGAATTGGTTCTTTTTGTCAAAAGTTGGCAATTTGAAGGGTAAGAACTTTCCGATGTTTGACAGTAGGTTGACTTTATGGCTAACAAGCTTGGTGTTTGGTTTTGGGACTTGGAATAGGTCTGTTTTTTTCATTTGAAACTTGTGTGCAAAGTTTGATATCATTCTGAGTTGGTTTGATAGGAAGCAGACGCTTAGTTGTGATTTTAGCGATTCTTGAGTTTCATTGTGAATTCAATGTGTTATGGTATCCGATTTGTGGTTCCGAATATTATCTTGGTGTTTTAAGTTCGTGAGCGAGTTTGTATGACATTTTTAGACTTGTGTGAATATTTGGTGTGGAGCCCGGGGGGCTCGGGAGAGTTTCGAACGCATTTCGGATTGGTTTAGCCATGATTCATAACTGCTGGTGTGTTGGTGCTGCAGTTATCGCAAATGCGTTCGCATTTGGCAGTATCGCATTTGCGAAGGGGGAGGTAGGGTGGCAGGCTTTGCATTTGCGAAGGAAGCATCGCAAATGCGAAGAGGGATTAGGCTGGGGACAGGTCGCTTTTGCAACCAGTTGGCCGCTTTTGCAAAGGGAATGACTTTGCAAAGGCGAAGTCAGGGTCGCATTTGCGACATCCCCTGGGTTCAGCAAGCATCGCATTTGCGAGGTTTGCATTTGCGAACCCCAGGTTGCATTTATGACGTTTGCAGCTAACCAAAAGAGTGGCATTTCGAGACTTAGTCTAATTTTTTTAGCCCTTGACAGGGCGGGAGGCGATTTTAGGAGGACATTTTTCATAAAAAGCTATTTGGTAAGTGATTTTGACTCAATTTTGATTATATAACATGATTATTTATGAGTCTTAACATCTTAATCATCATATTTGAAGAAAAATTTTGGGGGTTTTTTACTATGTTTTGAAGAAATAAAATTCTGAGATTTGAGAGTCGAATTAGACTCGGATTTGAAAACAAATAAATATATGGACTCGTGGGATTATGACTTGTAACGAACTGACCAGTCCCTTTGAGCTTTACGGTTCCGTTTAGTTGTTCGAGGTCTTAAATGGCTTCATATTGTGTAGCATGACTTATGTGCATGGTCGGATTTGATTTTTGGATGTTTCGGGATGTATTTGGATGGGTGATTCTCGCTTTAGAAGCTTTAGTTAAAAATGTTGACTAATGTTTGACTTTTGTGAAAAACGACCCCAAAATGGTATTTTGATGACTCTGATAGCTTCGTATCGTGATTTTGGACTTGGGCGTATGCCCGGAATCGAATTCAGAAGTCCATAGGTTGATTTGTATTGTTTTGCCGAAATTTGGCAATTTGAAGTTTAGAAGTTTGACCGTAGTTGACTTATAGCTATCGGGTGCATAATTTGGTTTTGAGTTGACTCGAACGCGTTGCGGAGTGTTTGATAGAGTTTAAGTTCTGTTGGTTTTTGCAAAGGTGCTTCAAGTCTTGCATTTGCCAATTGGCTGGGGGTCTGCTAGGTTCGCATTTGCGAACATTTTGTTCGCTTTTGTGAAGGGGATCTGGGCTAGGCAGTGATCGCAATTACGATCAATAGGTCCTTTTTGCGATGTGCCTGTAGTTCGCAATTGCGAACAAATCGTTTGCATTTGCGACGACAACTAGAATGTGAGGTTCTTCATTTTTCTGATTGTTTCCTCATATTTGTGGGGATCGCATTTTCGAACCCCAGACCTGCGATAGGACATAAGAGATGAGGGACGGGATTTTAGTCTTATTTTCATATTTTTGAACTCTAAACTCTGAAAGAGGCGATTTTGAAGAGGGATTTTCATCTACAATCATTGGGTTAAGTGATTTTGATAAATTTCCAACTATTTTACATGATTATATGTGAGTTTTAACATCGAAATTATAAGAATCAAAGTGAAATTTTGAGAAAATTTGTCTATATTTTGAAAAATAAAAATTTGAGTTTTGAGAGTCGATTTGGAATTGGATTTGAAACAAAACACATGTATAGACTCGTGGGGTTATGGGTAGTCAGAATCTACCCTTGGACCCGGGTTTTGACTGACGAGCCCGGGGTTGACTTTTAATGACTTCTGAGGAATTTTGCAAAGATTATAGCTTTATTTATTTGAATTGATTTCTCTTGCATTATTTGATGTTATTAAGTCAATTTTTGTTAGATTTGAGCCGAGCGGAGGTGGATTGTAAAGGAAAAACTATCTTAGAGTATTGATTGAGCGCTTTTGAGGTAAGTATCTTGCCTAACATTGTGTGGGGGAACTAACCCATAGGGATTGGATTGTTTGCGCTATTTGAACTACGTGAAAGACATGTACTCGAGGTGACAAGTGTGTACACGGTTTTATATGTGAAAATCTGACCGGTTTAGACTCTTAGGATTCTTACGCACACTAAATTGAAGTTGCTCTATCATGTTATGTCCTCCATTGTTAAATTCACTCTTATATGCCTTATTAGAAGTTGTTGGTTCATGTCCTACCTTTGTTGCCAAATATACTCTTACATGCTTCAATTGTAATTATTGCCTCTTTATTGTTACATGTTATCTCTTCTGTAGTTGATTGTCCTTAATTGAAGTTATTGTCACATGTTATCTCTTTTATAATTGATTATCCTTATTTGAAGTCAATGGTACATGTTATTTGTCTTGTTGTTGGACTACTCTTACTTGAAGTCATTATTACTTGTATTTCTCCCATCGTTGAACTAATTCTTCCATTTCATTGCATTATTGTCATTCTTGTGTTGATTTACTTGTTGTACCTCGTGTTATTGTTGTTCTTGTTGTACTCGGTGTTGTTGAGCCGTGGGCTATATGTGGTTGTGGTATTGGAATTGTTGTTGTGGAAAAATTATGGTGTATGGGCACACATGGTGCAGGTTGTTATGTTATGTTGTTATGTTTGAACACATGTGGTATTGTTGAGAGGATCGTCGGGGTGTTCGCACGTGAGTTGTCTGTGCTATTTTTATTATTGATATTTGCACATGCAGCGTGACAAGGCGGCTATATATGTGGGTTTGCGCATTTGGCGAGACAAAGATTGAATATTATTATGCGCGTGTGGAGAGACAAGGCGGGCATGTAAGGCCCCGTAAACGTTTGCCTAAAACCTAGGGTTTCGTGATGTCAGGTTAGACTTATGAGTTGATGATTGTAGAGATTCTTCTCGGCAAGCTTGCTTTTTGGGTTGAACAATGCGTTGAGGAGTTGAAGAAAATTTTTGAAAGTGCAGGGCGTTTCTGCGGTTGCTGAACTGATCTGCGGACCACAGATCTGCCGCAGATTGAAGAAAAAATTTGGCCAATTTTTGGACCATTATGCGGTCCATTATGCGGCGGCATAATCTTTTTGTGGGCCGCATAACCCATCACAGACCCAGCACAAAAATTTCCGGAGGGAAGTTCGGCGGCGCATTATACGACCGTAGAATAGGTCTGTGGACCGCGGACCGATCACAGAGTGAGGCAGAAGTGCCTTTTTCCGGAGGGCCATTATGCGGTCCATTTTATGGACGCAGAAGCATTATGTGGTCGCATGTCCGACCGCAGATCTGCATCGGAACTTCATTTTTTCTAATGTTTTATCCGACCCCATTCTTATAAAACAGTCTTAGGGATCATTTTAGAAGGTTCAAACTTATATTTTAGAGAGAGGAAGGTGGTCTAGAGTGAGAAAAAGAATTTCTAAGTCACTTGTTCATCAATCTTTGCTCAAGCCTTGAAGAATTCTCTAGGGTAACTCACTAGGTCTTCAACCAAAAGGTAAGGTTCTAGCCCTAGCCTTCAATTTCGAGAATTGGCTGAAAATAGGTAATAAGCCAAGAGAAACTTGGGTGTGAGAGTTGTTCATTATGCATGCATGTGCTATCTAGGGTTGTGGGGAGATTGTTGACCTCAATTGGGTAGATTTTGGGTAGTGAAATAGAAGAATCCACCATAGGAGGACCTTGAAAGCATACTGCACTCCTAGTGTTTGTTAAAATGCTCAAATGAGATAGGATCATGAACTCCTTCCTAAATTGTGTTCAATTTTGCTATATCTGTATATAGATCAAAGTTGCTAGGATTTCCGGAAGCATGTAGTGAATTAAGAAAAGCTCAAAGCGAGGTATGTTGGCTAAACTTCTCTCTTAGAATTGAATTCCCCCCATTTTATTGTAAGTCCCGAGTTGTCCATTATGAATTGACTATTCTGAATAAGTTTGGTGTCGAAAGATGTATATATGAATATGTTCAAAAAATGTTCAACCCCAAATGAAAGTGATCATATCAAATTGTGTAAGAAATCGCAGGTGCCTAAGACCCTAAATTGCTCAGATGTGTGCTTAAAGTCTTGAATAGCAATGTTTGTTGTTGACGATCCGTGATGATGTTTGAAAGTGAAATAATGAGCATGAATTATGAAGTACGACCAACGTGCCAAGAATGATATTGCATTATGGCCAATGGTGCCAATAAAATGAATGACATGTAAAAGAACATGAGATGAGTGGTAAATCCTTTTAATAATAAATGCCTTGGGAGTATCGTTTAGCCACCGAGGAATGGTAGGCCGGAACAACCTAACCCCGAAACTACACGTGCTGGTGTAGGAGTGATTGAGGGGTAAATCCCTTTGTTAATGTGATGAGATTGTTTCCCCTTATATGGGATGAGATTGGTGTGTTGAGATGTTTCCCCTTAAATGGGAGGAGATTATTGCTAGCGAGATGTGATGTGATGTCGATCTACACGGCATTGTGGTGAGACGGCTTGGCCGATCGGGCTGAGATCGGACGCCATGCCGTGCACATGGTGGTATTGTGAGTGGATGTCTCAGGGTAAGATGGCTTAGCCAGTCGGGCTGAAATCGAACTCCATGCAAAAAAAAACATGGTGGTGTATCAGTGCTAAAGATCTCCCAACTTAAAATACTAAAACTTACTAATTTACCTTTCCCTAACTTGACTCCTTGATACTGTTTGAGTCTCTTATTGATTTCATGTTTCCTTCTCCATTTACTGTTACTCGTTCTATTGAGAGGGTATTTAGCTTTACATACTAGTACCATTACATATGTACTAACGTACCTTTTGTCGGGGGTGCTGCATCTTTAATGGATGCAGGAGGTTCCATTGCAGGTGGTATTGATCAGTGACAGCAGCACACCCTCCCCTCAGCTGACTTGGTGAGCCCCACTTCATTTCGGGTTCATGTATCTCTTGTTCCATGTACATAGTGTTTTGCGGTATAGCCGGGGCCTTATTTCCGGCACTGTCGTAGCACTCTTTTATTTCTGTTAGAGGCTCCGTAGACATAGTGTGGGTTGTATCTTCTTTTTTTTTGGATGGTTAAACTAAAAATGTTGTAATCATATCATCTTTTCCAATTTAACTATGATTGTACATGGTATTGTTTTGGAGACTTGTTAATGACGTAACTAGCGGAAATGAATTAGTGTTGTTCACATGACCTCTTACTATCTAATTAATGAAATGTATTCTTCTCTTTATTCATGGGTGAGTTGGGTAGACTATATTCTGCAGGCTTGCTCGACCAAGGTACTTCTGTTGAGCGTCGGTCGCGCTCCCTGAGGTCGGGGTGTGATAGGGCATTTACTTTATTGTTGCACACTCGGCGAGACAACGAGGGCTATGTTGGGGATGATTTGTGATGAATTGTGATGGCCTAGGGGCATTTATTGGTGATATATTGTATAGTGGTGTGCCTACCTTGTGCGAGTCATGCATATTACGGTTTTGTTATGTTGTTTCCTATGTGCCATTCATTGTCTCTGATCTTACTTATTGACTCGAGCTGTGATAGAACACTTGCACAAGCATACATCATAATTAGTCACTCATACAAGTCCAAGAAGATGAATCTTGATTTTTATTGATCATTTACATGTATTCTTGTATACCTAACTTCTGTGCGTGAGTTGCACCGTTAGCACGTGAGTTGTTCGTGCGGATATGAGATATTGTTACTGCTAGTACGTGAGTAGTCCGTGCGGAGATGGGATATTGTTACTCTCTTAGCACGTGAGTTGTCTGTGCAGATATAAGGTATTAATGGTATTGGCACGTGAGTTGTCCATGCGGTTTGTAATATGGGCACAAGATGCCAACTGATTAGGGTTCGTGATTTGGGACCCTTGATTTGTGATTATGAGATGTGGTACATCGGGGAAATTCTTGTATGAACCTTGTGTGAAAGCGGTTGTTTTATTGTGTTGTTACTTATTTTCCCTTACTTGGTTTCACAGGAATTTAACTGTATTCTGCTTACTTTACGGCGTTATTACATGTTTTCTCATTGTTGTTAAGTTGTTTCTAGTTCTCATTGCAAGTATTGTAACATTAGTTTTTACCATGTTTAGCTTTATATTGTTCCCTATTAGTTTTATATTCACACTTGAGCAGGTTATCATGTCTAGTAGGTATCTTGACTGTTCCACATCACTACTCCACTAAGGTTAGTCTTGATACTCACTGAGTACCGCTGTGATGTACTCGTGCTGCACTTGCTGGACATTTTTGTGCAGATCCAGGTACCTCGGAGAGTGTTGGTAATTAGATAGCTGATTAAGTATTGCTGTGGAGACTTCAAGGTATACGTGACATCGCTTTCGTAGGCCTCGGAGTCACCTTCTGAAGTTTTACTTTGTATTTTTTATTTCTATTTTGGAACAATTGTACTTAGAGATTTTCAAGTGAACTCAATAGAACTTATGACTTGTACTACCGGCTTTGGGGTATTGTACATCTATTAATCGTTGTTGGCTTTGTGTAGGAATTTTCGGTTCTGGTTTAATGATTAACTTGTTTAAATTTGTTAATAACTCACTATGTGTTAGGCTTTCCTAGTCTTAGAAACTAGGTTCCATCACGACTCATAAGGAGGGATTTTGGGTCGTGAAAAGTTTGTATTAGAGCTGTAGGTTCATAGGTGCTACAAGTCATAAGCAAGTTTAGTAGAGTCTTGCGGATCAGTACGGAGACATCTGTACTTATCATCGAGAGGGTACAGATCTATTAGGAAACTCCACTTCTTTCATTCCAATCGTGTGAGTTTATTGATCTTGGAGTTTGAGCCTTTGTCATTCTATTCTCTCACAGATGGTGAGGGCACGAGCTGCAGTTAACGATGACGCTGCCCCTAGAGCCGGTGTTGCTAGGGGACAGGGACGAGGCCGAGGAGGGTCACGTAGTGTAGCTAAAGTACCTGCTTGAGATGCGACAGAGGAGCCACCAGTAGCTCCGGTTGGGAGTGGGCACCCGAGGTGCTTGTTACCACCCCTCCACTTCATGAGACCCTCGCACAGTTCTTGAGCATGTTCGGTACTCTAGCTTAGGCGAGGTTGATTCCACTTGCACCAGCCACATCTTAGGCTAGGGGAGAACTCAGACTCCCCCGGCCCGTACTCTAGTGTAGCGGATCGATGTTGATCAGGTCCCAAAGGTTATGCCAGCGTAGCTTGTAGTTCCGATTCAGCCCGAGGTTAGGGCAGTGGCATATGAGGAGGAGCAACTTAGACTTGAGAGGTTCAAGAAGTATCACCCTCCTACTTATAGTAGCATAGCTTCAGAGGATGCATAGGGTTTTCTAGAGAAGTGCCATCGTATTCTCCGCACCATGGGTATTGTGGAGACAAGCAGTGTTGCTTTTACTACATTCCAGCTGTCAGGAGTAGTGTATCAGTGGTGGCAGGTTTACGACGAGGGTAGCCCAGCCGATGCAGCTTCACTTACATGGACTCAGTTTTCAGAGATGTTCTTGAGAGAGTTTGTTCTCCAAACCTTTCGGGATGCATGGCTCGAGGAGTTTGAGCAGCATTCGCCACGGTACTATGACAGTATCAGAGTATGCTATCAGATTCAGTAATTTGTCCAGACATGCACCTGACCTGGTTTTTATAGTCTGAGAGCGAGTCTGCCAATTCATCGAGGGGCTCAACTTTGGTATTAGATTCAGCATAGCTTGAGAGTTGGAGATAGATACCCCATACAGTAGGTGGTAGAGATCGCACAGAGGTTGGGGGGTATGCGAGATCATGAGAGAGTAGATAGAGTGGCTAAGAGGTCTCGAAGACCGGGAAGATCTACTGATTCCTATTTTAGAGTTAGGGTGCATCATGGTAGAGGTTTTGTGGGTCAGCCATTTTAGTTGGCACTTCAGGCTTCACGCGGTGCTTTAGATACCATAGTTCCCAGAGTACCGGTACCAGACAGCTTCCACAGCCATATCAGCGGAGAGGTTGCTTTGAGTGTGGGGATACCAGCCACATGGTAAGAGATTGTCCCAGATTTTGGTCAGATGTGTCATGCAGGGTGTTCAGACTATGAGTTCCACTCCATTTGTTGTTATACCTGCACCGCCAGCTAGGGGTGGAGGTCAGGCGGGTAGAGGTCTTCCTAGAGGGGGAGGTCGGGCCCATTGTTATGCTCTTCCTGGTTGGGCGGAGGCTGATGCACCAGATAATGTCATTACAGGTATGGTTTCGGTTGATTATAGAGATGCATTTGTGTTATTATGATCCAATCTCATTCAATGGTAAGATTCATCCTACCTTGCTTCAGATATGGTTGTGTTTTGTTATTCTTGTACTATGTTCATGTGTTCATGCCAGTTAGGGAATTCTATTATGATAGCATGTGTCTATCGTTCTGGTTTGGTTGTCGTTGAGTGTCATGAGGCTTGGGGGGACTTTCTGTTAATTAAATACGGTAGGATTTGATGTGATCTCTGGATGGTTTGGCACGACTTGTGGTTTGGGTGCTCTACAAGTATGGGAAGTTGTTATGTGTGGCTATGTTGGGGATGATTTGTGATGAATTGTGATGGCCTAGGGGCATTGTTATTGGTGATATTTGTGTAGTGGTGTGCCTATCTTGTGTGATCCATGCATATTACGGTTTTGTTGTGTTGTTTCCTATGTGCTATTTGTTGTCTCTGATCTTACTTGTTGACTCGAGCTGTGATAGAACACTTGCACAAGCATACACTGTAATTAGTCACTCATACTAGTCCAAGAAGATGATCCTTGATGTTTATTGAACATTTACATGTATTCTTGTATACTTGCCTTCTGTGCGTGAGTTGTCCGTGTGGATATGAGATATTGTTACTGCTAGCAGGTGAGTTGTCCGTGCAGAGATGGGATATTGTTACTCTCTTAGCATGTGAGTTTTCCGTGAAGATATGAGGTATTAATGGCATTGGCACGTGAGTTGTCTGTGAGGTTGTGATTTGTAATGTGGGCACAAGATGCCAAGTTATTAGGGTTCATGATTTGGGACCCGTGATTTGTGATTATGAGGTTCGGTACCTCGAGGAAATTCTTGTATAAACCTTGTGTGAAAGCAGTCATTTTATTGGGTTGTTACTTAACTGTATTCTTCTTACTGTACGATGTTATTACCTGTTTGCTCCTTGTTGTTAATTGTTGATTCTAGTTCTTATTACAAGTCTTGTAATATTGTTTTTATCATGTTTATCTTTATATTGTTCCCTGTTAGTCTTATTTTCATACTTGTACAGATTATCATGTCTAGTAGGTGTCTTGATTGTTCCTGGTTAGCACTCCATCGAGGTTAGACTTGATACTTAGTAGGTACCGCTGTGATGTACTCATGCTACGCTTGCTGCACATTTTTGTGCAGATCCAGGTACCTCGGAGCATGTTGGTCATTAGATATATGATCGAGTATTGCTATGGAGACTTCAAGGTATACCTGTCATCGCTTTCGCAGGCCTCGAAGTAACCTTCTGAAGTTTTACTTTGTATTGTTTATTTCCATTTCGGAATAGTCGTAATTAGAGATTTTCTAGTGAACTCAGTAGAGCTTATGACTTGTACTACTGGTTTTGGGGTATTGTACATCTACTGATCGTTGTTGGCTTTGTATAGGAATTTTCGGTTCTGGTTTAATGATTAACTTGTTTAAATATGTTAATAACTCACTATGTGTTAGGCTTGCCTAGTCTTAGAGACTAGGTGCCATCACGACTCCTAAGGAGGGATTTTGGGTCGTGACATTGATAGTCGGGATCTACCCTTCGACTCGGCTTTTTACCGGCGAGCTCGGGGTTGACTTTTTGGGGAATTGTGTAAAGATCTTAATTTATTAATCGAAAATTGTTTCTCTTGCAAAGTTTGATATTGTTAAGTCGTTTTTGGTTAGATTTGAGCCGAGCGAAGGTGAATTTTAAGGGAAAAGCATTTTTTGAGTATTGAATTGGCCTAATTGAGATAAGTATCTTGCCTAACTTTGTGTAGGAAAATTATCCCCTTAGGATTTGGTCTAATTGCATTAATTGTACTATGTGAAATGATGTATACATAAGGTGACGAGTGTGTACAGGTATGTGTGTGTGTTGATTGATCGGATTGGACCTTTAGGCTATTAATATGCCTTGATTTGGAGTTGTTTGTTATATGAAGCACATTTTATTGTTGATTCACTCCTCGTACCTTTGTGTTATCATTGTGATTATTGTACATATTGTTGTTAAGTTGTGGGCTATATGTTGTTGTGGTTTTGGTGTTGTCGTTTAGGCGATGTTGTGGCATATGTGCACGTGTGGTACAGGTTGATTGTTGTATTGTGAATGAGATGTGCATGCGGCAACATAAGGGTGTTGTTATTGATGCACATGCGGCGAGATAAGGGGGCTTATGCGCGTGTTGCAAGTAAGGAAAAATACTTCATTTTACGGAAATGCAGCGAAATAAGGCGTCTTATGCGCGTGTAGCTATATAAGGGAAAATATTACTATGTGAAGCTCACGCAGCATCACAAGGGTGATTTGTGATTATATTATGTGGCGCTTCGCAGTGATTCTTGACGTTATTCTTGTGTTGGAATGTGTTGATATTTTGAACATGCCATTGCTTATCTTAAATTATTTAACCTTGTGTATTACGCATTTTTAGTTAATTGTCACGACCCGGAATCCCAACCTCGGGGTCATGATGGCACCTAACATCTACTTTCTAGGAAAGTCAACATGGAATAGAAAATTAACTGATTTTAACAATTTATAACAAGATATTAACAATGAAAACAATATATGTCTGAAGTATAATAAAATAATACCGAGCAACAAAGTCTAAACATAACCTAGAAGATGGTGTCACGAGTACATGAACATCTAGAGTGCTACAAATGTGGTCTAAACAAATTACACTATTTTTAAACTCAATAAAACAATAAAGGAAGGGAGGTAGGGGACCCCAGAGCAGCGGACGTCGTGCAGCTGTACCTCAAGTCTCTATCAGCAACAGAATCCGAGCAAAAGCTACTGAACGCCGCTAGGACAAACTCTGGTATCTGCACAAGAAGTGTAGAGTGTAGTATGAGTACAATCGACCCCATCTACTCTGTAACTGCCGAGCCTTACCTCGACAAAGTAGTGACGAGGCTAAAGCAGGCCACTTACATTAACTTGTACGCAGTAACAATAACAATAATAGGAAATGAAAAGTAGTAAATGGAAGTAAAGCAATTAATTTGTGAAAATGAACTCGAATCGCACTATCAGAAGGCCTAGAATAACATGTCTCCTAATCTCATATAAAAATGTTAAAACCAACACAACAATAACAACAAGTACAGCACACACAGTCCGTTGCGGCGCAACCCGATCCCACCATATCATCCTTTATCAATATCAAGTACCACGTATACACTCCGTTGCAGAGCGCAACCCGACCCCACCATATCATCATTTATCAAAATCAAGTACTACGTATACAATGTATTTCTCCGCATAAACCGATCCCACCATATCATCATTTATCAACATCAAGTATCCGCCCTTATTCTATCATTTCAATTCAATATCATTCAATTTCTGTTGCGGCATGCAACCCTATCCCAAACAATTTGAGTTAACATAAACAATCTAATAACTCAATTTATAAGGATTTTTACATCAAAGAGTAAAAGTACAAGGCAATAAAGGACCACATAATAGTCAAAGAATCTTTAAAATTCGAAGTTTCTACTTTACAAGTTTATCGGTGTCTAACTAACTCAACAACTCACGCAAATAAAACTATATCTTAGAATGCAACAAATATTACAAAAATAATAGGACAAGTAAAGTATGTGACAATCAAAGTGTGAAAGTAAAACAATTAAAGGCAAGTAGCAATTAATCACGTGGTCATGGAAGGGACGAACAATATAATACAAGAATAAATAAGTTACAAATAACAATTTGGGCATGAAAGTCACATAAAGCATGCATGAGACGAGATAATTCATTAAATAACGAGAAACATGGAAACAAATAGCTTGAAGGCGTATATACACTTGTCACCTCACATATATGCCGTTTCCTCACATAATCCACACAACACATAGTTCAAAATTTCCTAATTCGCTCAAGTCAAGGTTAGATCCAACACTTACCTCACTCTGCAATCAAATCAAAGCTCAACGGGGTCTTTCCTCTAGAATTAGCCTCCAAACTAATCAAATCTAATCAAATATAGTTCAAACAATTCAAAATAAACTTTATAAACTACCACGAGTGAAAAAGATTCAATCTTTAATGATTTAGGAAAAAGTCAACAAAAGTCAACCTCAGGCCCGCTTGGTCAAAATCCGCGTTCGTGATGGCCTGTCCCCCCTGGCCTTCGCATTCGCATAAAATAACCCTGCCTCCCCCAGAATCACTTAACACATCGCATTTGCGAGCAAAGGGCTGCATTCGTGAAGGGTAATCCCTCTGATGCTTCACGTTCGTGACCTTTTCTCCGCGTTCGGGTAGAAGAAAACCTCCTCAGTCACAAGTTACCCTTCGCGATAGCGAAGAACAACACACCAGACATCAGAATCAGTGAAAACCAGCAACCTTTTAAGTCCAAAATCAATCCGTAGCCTATACAAAACTCACCCGAGCCCCTCGAGCTCCAAACCAAACATGCACACAAGTGTAAAAATATCATGAAAACTCGCTCGCGCGATCAAAACACCAAAATAACACCTAGAAAACATATCGGACATCAAAATGTATGAAATTTTCAATGAAACTTAAGAACTTTCAAATTCACAACCGAGCATCCGAATCATGTCAAATCAACTCCATTTTGAACCAAATTTTGCAGACAAGTCAATAATAGTAAAATGAAACTATACCAAGTCCCGGAACCGAAATCCGAACCCGGTAGCTATAAAGTCAACCTACGGTCAAACCTCAAAATTCTTTAAACCTTCAAATTACTAGTTTTCAACAAATCACGTTAAATAGAGTTACGAACTTTTGAATTCTATTTCGGGTATACCGCCAAGTCCCAAATCACGATACAGACCCACGGGGACCATTAGAATACTGATCCGGGTCCGTTTACACAAAATGTTGAGCATAGTTAACTCAAATCATTATAAGGCAAATTTCACATTATCTTCAACTTTTAACATAAAGACTTTCCGGAACAAGACACGGACTGCACACGCAAATGGAGAAACACTAAATGGAGCTAATCGAGGTCTCAGAACATGAAAATTACGGCTAAAACTCAAAATGACCTATCAGGTTATCACATTCTGCACCTCTAAAACAAAAATTCGTCCTCGAATGGACATAGAAAGGTACATGGACTGGTGAAAAAGTGTGGATATCTACTCTGCATTTCGGACTCGGACTCCCACGTGGCTGCCTGAATCAGCTGACCTCTCTACTGCACTCTAACAGAAGGATAACTCTTGGACCTCAACTTCCGGACCTTCCGTGCTAGAATGGCCACCGGCTCCTCCTCATAAGTCAAATCCTAGTCCGATTGGACTAAGCTAAAATCTAATACATGGGACAGATCACCGTGATACTTTCAGATTATGGAGACATGGAACACCGGGTGAACTGCTAATAAGCTAGGTGGCAGTGGAAGCTTGTAGGCCAACTCACCAACTCTCTCAAGAATCTAAAACCTAGAGCTCAACTAGCCCTTCTTTCCGAATCTCATCACACCCTTCATGGGTGAAACCCGAAGCAAAACCCTCTCTCCAACCATGAATGCAACATCATGAACTCTATGATTGGCATAACTCTTCTGCCTAGACTGAGTTGTGCGAAGTCGATCCTGAATCATCTTCACCTTTTTCAAGGCATCCTGAACCAAATCGGTACCCAAGAACCAAGCCTCTCCGGGATCAAACCAACCAACTGGCAAACGGCATCGCCTCCCATATAATGCCTCATAGGGAGCCATTTGAATACTCGATTTTTAGATGTTGTTGTAGGCAAAACCCGAAATCCATAACGCAGGCGCAAAGCATATCCTCTAATATCTGGATGGTATGCTCGGACTACTCGCCCGTCCAGGGGTGAAATACTATACTCAACTCAACCCGTGTGCCTAACTCACGTCGTACGGTCCTCTAGAAGTGCGAAGTGAACTGTGTACCCTAATTAAAAATGATGGACACCGTAACACCGTGAAGATGAATGATCTCACGAATATAGATCTCAGTCAGCCTCTCTGAAGAATAGGTACCTGCTACTGGAATGAAATGTGCCGACTTGGTCAATCTGTCCACAATTACCCATACTGCGTTGAATTTCTTCAAAGTCTGTGGGATCCCAACAACAAAATCCAAGCTAATATGCTCCCACTTCCACTCGGGAATCTCAAGCTTCTGAAGCAAACAGACGGGCCTCTGATGCTCATACTTTACTTGCTAACAATTCAAACACCGAGCCACATATGCACCTATATCATTCTTCATTCTTCTCCACCAACAATGCTGCCTCAAAACCTGATACATCTTGGTGGCACCCGAATGAATGGAATACCGTGAACTGTGGGCCTCCTCAAGAATCAACTCACGAAGCCCATCCATATTGGGCACACAAATCCGACCCTGCATTCGTGAAACCCCATTATCTCCAATAATAACCTGCTTGGCACCACCGTGCCACACTGTGTCCTTAAGGACAAGCAAATGGGGGTCGTCATATTAATGCTCTCTGATGCGCTCATAAAAAGAAGACCGAGAGACCGTGCAAGCTAGAACCCGACTAGGCTCTGAAATATCTAACCTCACGAACTGATTGGCCAGAGCCTGAACATCTGATGCTAGCGGCCTCTCACCAATTGGAATATACGCAAGGCCAGCCATACTCATAGCCTTCCTACTCAAGGCATCGGCCACCACATTGGCCTTCCCTGGATGATACAAATGGCGATCTCATAGTCTTTAAACGGTTCCAACGACCTTCGCCTCAAGTTGAGATCCTTTTGGTTGAACAAATCTGTAGACTCCGATGATCCATGAATACTTCACACAACACACTGTAGAGATAATGCCTCCAAATCGTCAATGCATGGACAATGGATGACAACTCTAAGTCATGAACAGGGTAATTCTTCTCATGAACCTTTAACTTCCACGATGCGTATGCAATCATCCTGCCATCCTACATCAATACTGCACCGAGCCCAATAAGCAATGCATCACAATACACCATGTAGGGTCCTGAACCTGTGGGCAACAATAACACTGGGTTGTAGTCAAAGCAGTCTTGAACTTTTGAAAGTTCAACTCACACTCATCGGACCACCTGAATGGAGCACCCTTCTGGCTCAATCTAGTCAATGGGACTGCTATAGATGAAAACCCTTCCACGAACCGGTGATAATAACCAACCAAACCTAGGAAACTCCGAATCTCTGTAGCTGAAGTAGGTCTAGGCCAGTTCTGAACTGCCTCAATCTTCTTAGGATCCACTTTGATGCCCTCGGCCGATACAACATGTCCCAAAAAGGCAACCGTATCCAACCAAAACTCACACTTTGAAAACTTGGCATATAACTAACTATCTCTCAAAGTCTAAAGTACAATCCGAAGATGCCGCTCATGCTCCTCTCGACTTCGGGAGTAGATCAAGATATCATCAATGAACACGATCACATAAGAATCCAAATAGGGCTTAAATACCCGGTTCATCAAATCCATAAGTGATGCTGGGGCATTTGTCAACCCAAATGACGCTACTAGGAACTCATAATGCCCATACCGAGTCCGAAAAGCTGTCTTACGGACATCTGATGACCTAATCTTCAACTGATGGTAGCCAGACCTCAAATCAATCTTTAAAAACATTTTTGCACACTGAAGCTGATCAAATAGGTCATAAATCCTTGGCAACAGATACTTGTCCTCTTCTAGTGACTTTGTTCAACTACCGATAGTATATTCACATCCTCATTGAACCATCCTTCTTCTTCATGAACTACACTGGCGCACCCCAAGGCGAGACACTAGGTCTAATGAATCCCTTATCAAGTAAATCTTGCGACTGCTCCTTCAATTCCTTCAACTCAGGAGGAGCCGTACGGTATGGTGGAATAGAAATGGAGTGCCCGGAGCCAAGTCAATACAGAAGTCAATATCTCTGTCGGGTGGCAACACCGGCAGATCAGCAGGAAACACCTCTGGTACCGAATCCATAGAAGGAACATCCACACTAGAATCGCGAATATATGCCAAATAAGCTAGACATCCCTTCTCGACTATATGTCGAGCCTTTACATAAGAAATAACCCTGCTGGTAGAATGGCCAGGAGTCCCTCTCCACTCTAATAGGCAACCCCAGCATGGCTAAGACCGTCTTGGCGTGAGATTCCAATATAGCATGATAAGGTGATAGCCAATCCAAGCCAAAAATAATATCAAAGTCTACCGTATCAAGCAATAGGAGATCTACACTAGTCTCAGGACTCCCAATAGTAATCACACACGAGCAATAAACACGATCTACAATAGCCCCACCGGCATGGACACATACACAAGAGCACTTAATGAATCACGAGGCACAACCAGATATGAAGCAAAATAGGATGACACGTAGGAATAAGTAGAGCCCGGATCAAATAGAACTGAAGCATCTTTATGGCAAACTAGAACAACACCTGTGATAACAGTGTCAGATGAGTCAGCCTCAGGTCTAGCGGAGAATGCATAAAAATGGGGTTGGCCCCCACCACCCTGGCCTCCGCCTCTCGAACGACCTCTAGTTGGCTGGCCTCCACCTCTGACGACCTAACCTCCACCTCTGGTAGCCTGACCCCCGCCTCTAGCTGACTGAGCGGGCTGTGAAGCAACTGGTGCTAGAACCATGGCACGAGAACTCTGCTATGGCATGCTGCTCAACAATCTCGGGCAGTACCTCCTAATGTGACATGTACCCCCACACTCAAAAACCATCCCGACTGATATGCTGCTGAAGCTGAGACTGACCTGAATGGGAGGGATAACCGCTATGGTAGCTCTAGATCGGAGGAGCACTAATAGGAGCTGATAGTGCACTGTAGACTAGCTTCCCAGGACGATATACATAAGGACCTCGACTACCCGAAGCACTGTGGGACGCCTGAAGTGCTGACTGAGACGGCCTAGGAAGATGGCCTCTACCCAAAGTACCTTGCCTCTAGATGAGGCGCCATTGGAAGCTCCAAAATGACGAGGCCTCTTATTTGATACTGGCTCCCTCTCCTGACCACAAACCATCTCGACCCGTCTAGCAATCTCTACGGCCCTCTAAAAAGAAATATCATCTCCAGTCTCCTTGGCCATCTGTAGCCTGATGCTGAAAGTAAGCCCATCAATGAATCTCCTCACTCTCTCCCTCTCAGTAGAGAGTAAGACAACGGTATGGCGAGCTAGGTCCACAAATCGAGTCTCATACTGGGTGACGGTCATGCCACCCTACTGAAGGCACTCGAACTGCTTGCGATACTCCACTCTCAGAGTGAAAGGAATGAATTTCTCTAGAAATAGCTGTGAAAATTGATCCCAGTTAAGTGAAGGCGAACCAGCTGGTCTGGTCAAATCTCTCCACCATCTCTTAGCAGAACCGGTCATCTAGAATGCAGCAAAGTCCACCCCATTGGTCTCAACAATACCCATGTTGTGCAACACCTCGTGGCAACGGTCCAAGTAATCATGTGGGTCCTCAGAGGGTGCACCACTGAAATGAACAGGAAAGAGCTTGATAAATTTATCCAGCCTCATCAAGGCCTCAGGAGACAAAACGGGCCTATCCCCGGCCTGGGCGACAAAAATCGGCTGAACTATCCCAACTAGTTGGGCTGCTGGAGTCTGGTATAGGGGAACCATCTGCTCCAGAGTATGAGTAGCGGGAGTCTGTGCTCCTTCACCAGCCTGAGAGATGACTGGTACCACCAAAAAGACACCGATCTGGGCCACACTCTCCATAAGGCCTACCAAGCTGACTAGAGCGTTCTGGAGCACTGGAGTGGCTATGAATCCCTCGAGGACCTGAGTTGGTCCGACTGGCACGGTCTAAGCTGGGATCTGCTCCTCATGATCAATCTAAGGCTCCACTGTCGGTGCTGCTGCTCGAGCTCTAGGCTGAGGTATGCCTCCGCCTCAGCCTCTGCCCCTAGTAGTAGCTGCAACAGGGGGCTCCAGCTCTTGCCCGGCTGTAGATGTTGTGCCTGTTCTCACCATCTGCTAGAGAACAAGAATGGAATGATTCAAACATCAATGATAGAACAAAATCGTACGATAGGGAAAGAAAAAAGTAAAATTTTTCTTAAAACTCCATAGCCTCTAGAACCTAGGCAACCTAGTGAGACCTAGGCAACCTAGTAAGCTTGCTCATGACTCATAAGACCTAGGCAACCTAGTGCTCTGATACCAACTTGTCACGACCTGGAATCCCAATCTCGGGTTCATGATGGTACCTAACATCTATTTGCAAGGCAAGCCGGCATGGAAAAGAAACTAACTGATTTAACAATTTATAACAAGCTATTCACAATGAAAACGATATAAGGCTGAAGTAAAGTAAAATAATACCGAACAGTGAAGTCTAAACATAACCCAGAAGCTAGTGTCACGAGTACATGAACGTCTAGAGTGCTAAAAACATGGTCTGAACAAATTACACTGTTTTGAAATTCAATAAAACAGTAAAAGAAAGGAGGAAGGGACTCCAGGGATGCGGACGTCGTGCAGCCGTACCTTAAGTCTCCGTCAGCGACTGAATCCAAGAAAAAGCTATTGAACGGCGCTAGGACCAACTTCGGTATCTGCACAAGAAGTGTAGAGTGTAGTATGAGTGTAACCGACCCCATGTACTATATAAGTGCCGACCCCAACCACGACGAAGCAGTGATGAGGCTAAAGTAGGTCACTTACATTAACTTGTACACAGTAATAATAATAATAATAATAATAATAACAAGAAATGAAGAGAAGTAAATGCAAGTAAAGCAATTAATTTGTGAAAATGAACTCCAAATCTCACTATCAGAAAGCCCAGAATAACATGTCTCCTAATCTCATATAAAAATGCTGAAACCAACACAACAATAACAACAAGTACAACACACACAGTCCGTTGCGGCGCGCAAACCGATCCCACCATATCATCCTTTATCAATATCAAGTACCATGTATACACTATGTTGCGGCGCGCAACTCGATCCCACCATATCATCATTTATCAAAATCAAGTACAACGTATACAATTTATTGTGGCGCACAATCCAATCCCACCATATCATCATTTACTAACATCAAGTATTCTCCATTATTCTACCATTTCAATTTAATATCATTATTTCCGTTGCAGCGTGCAACTCTATCCCCAAACAATTTGAGTTAACATAAACAATCCAATAAATCATTTATAAGAATTTCTACATCAAATGGTAAAAGTACAAGGCAATAAAGGACCACATAATAATCAAAGAATCTTTAAAATTCGAAATTTCTACTTTACAAGTTTATCGGTGTCTAACAAAATCAATAACTCACGCAAATAAAACTACATCTTAGAATGCAACAAATATTACAAAAATAATAGGACAAGTAAAACATGTAACAATCAAAGTGTGCAAGTAAAATAATTAAAGGCAAGTAGCAATTAATCACGTGGTCATGGAAGGGACGAAGAATATAATACAAAACTAAATAAATTACAAGTAAAAATTATGGCACGAAAGTCACATAAAGCATGTAACAATTAAAGCATGAAACGAGATAATTCATGAAACAATGAGAAACATGGAAACAAATAGCTTGACGGCGTATATACCCTCGTCAACTCTCATATACGTCGTTTCCTCACATAATCCACACAATAAATTGTTCAAAAATTCCTAATTCCCTTAAGTCAAGGTTAGATCCAACACTTACCTCACTGCGCAATCAAATCAAAGCTCAACCGAGGCCTTTCCTCTAGAATGAGCCTCCAAACCAATCAAATCTAACCAAATATAGTTCAAACAATTCAAAATAAGCTTTAGAAACTACCCACGAGTGAAAAAGATTCAATCTTTAATGATCTTTGAAAAATTCAACAAAAGTCAACCCCCGGCCCGCTTGGTCAAATTTCGAGATTCAGATCAAAACCCGATTACCCATTCACCCCGAACCCAGTTATGTGATTAGTTTCAAAATCCGACCATATTTTGATTTCTAAATCTCATTTTCTCAAAATCCTCAATTTCTACATAAATCCCTAATCTCGACTCGAACCTCGTCACTACTCCACCGAAATTAGTCTTGATACTTACTGGGTACCGATTGTGGTGTACTCATACTACATTTATACATTTTTATAAGCGGGGTCAACATTTAAAGAAGTAAACAAATATATAAATCTATAACGATATTTTTTGTATTTGTCCTAAATATTTTTATTTTCTTATTATCTATACATACATATTGAACAAATTATTTTACGAACACCGCTTGACATAAGGTGCATATGCCCTGCCAGTGGGCCAGTGAAAAATATTGAAGAAAAGCGATTCGAGAAGAATAAAGGGTGAACGACGCAATTACCCACAAAAACATAAATATTTACCCTTACCTACCCATTTACTTTTTTACCCATTTAACTAATTACCTTTCACACCTATTGTCTTTTTTCTCCTTTTCTTTTTCAATTCTCAGCTTCTTGTCTTTTTTCCTTCTTTTCTCCTTTTCTTTTTTCTCGTTTTCTTCTTTTTTTTCTTTTTTTTCTTTTTCTGTTTATTTATTTTGGTCCAAATCATATTATTATTATTATTATCATAATTTAATTTCACTCTCAAATTTGGCTCCTTTTTTTTTTGCTTTTGTTTATTTTTTTAATTTCTTAATCCTTTTCTAAGTTCATTCAACTTCTTTTTTTATATTCTTTTTCTCTTCATAATCTAATTTCATTTACTGTTTTCATTATTTTTTATTATTCTTTTTTTATACAATAAGAAAAAATAATGGATATAGTAAATATTTATTCACCTTTTTTTTTTATATAACTAGTATAATATATCTTTTGTCTTTTTTTTATTTTTTTAATTCAATTATTAAACTAAAATAATATCAGTTGCCACTTGATCTAACAATGAATATCACACTGACTGCTGCTAAACACCATAAATTACATAATCAGATTCTAAGAATCAACACGTGATTGCCATGCAAAACTTGATCTCCTTCCCTACAAATATCAGTACGGACTCTACCATTAGCAATAACACAACCAGTTATGGAGAAAGAAAACACAATTTACAGCCACCAAATCTCCATATATTACTATTTAGAATAGAAATGATAATAAAATATTCGAAAATGCAATAAAAGTATAAGTAGAAAAAAAGACTTCTAGTACCATATGATACCAATATGGTATACATGTATACCAATATGGTATACATGTATACCAACAGAGTATATGATTGCTCTAGAATATTGCTACAACTATCTATGACTATACTACTGTACCAAAATATTAAATGATGCGATAAAAGTATGAGAAAATTACATGCTCGTATTGCAAGCTAAATATTCGCAAAGCAACTTGCTCATTCCGTATACTAACAGGGTATATAGTTGTATGGGGTCGTTCCAACAATTGCCTATAACTATAAAACTATTACATAATATACATAATCTATGTCCATCGGCACAAAAAAATCCCTGCACTGCAAATCATGTTTATATAAATAATTCCATAATAGAATTCACTTAAAAATGCAGTTAAAACAACCAAAAAAATTCAAACTACCATATGATACCAATATGGCATATAACTATACCAACATAGTATATAATTTTACCGGTTTATTTTCGGCAACTATATGACAATACTACTATTACATAACACACATGCATAAAGAGAAAAATAAAAAAATTGTGTACCACATATTAATATAATAAAGTATTTCAAGATATTGCACTGTATTACTATTATTAAAAAAATCAAATAGTGTAACAATTAAAGGCAGTTAATACAACCAAAAAAGGATTCAACTAGCATATGATACTAATATAGTATATAGCTATACTAATAGGGTATATAGTTGTACGAGATCGTTCCAACAACTTCATATAACTATAATAACTATTACATAATACACAAAATCTATGTCCGTAGGTACAAGAAAATCCAACACGGCAAAACATGATCATATGGTGACCAAAAATTTGGCAGAACGAGAAAAGTATGTCATCTTGTCAGAACTCACTTCACGATTCTCAGGAATCCTCAGAGATTGGTGAAAAAATATTCCAACTACCATACGATACCAATATGACATGTAATTATACCAATATGGTATACAATTCTACTAATTAATTTCAAGCAACTATATATGACTATACTACTATTACATAATACACATGCATAAAGAGAAAAAGCAAAAAGTAGTGTATCACTATTAATATAATAATATATTTCAAGATATTGTACTACAATAATAAAACAAACGCATAAAGAAAAAATTAAAATGATTACATAATACACATACATAAAGGAAAATTAAAAAAAATTCTAAAAAGACCAAATTATAATAGTATACTGTACATTATATAGTACACCATAACAGTATACAATTGGAATTAACTATATAGTATGTCATTTTGGCATAGTACAAATTCTTCCTTGCCGGTTTAACACAAAAATGATGCAGTATACTATGATACCCATATGGTATATGTCATATACCGATAATGAAATAATATATTAGTAATTAATATTTTGTACATTAGTATGCTAGAATGGTATACAAATATATCAAATAAATATATAATTAATTTATGCCTAAATTTTGGGAAAGGACCTGAAAATTTCAAAAAACTAAAAAATAATCCAACTATAACATTATACTGTTATATTATATTGTACATAATAATATTATATTATTGAATAATGTATTGTATATCAAAATGGCATATAATATACCAAAATAGTATCTTATATTCGTTGTTCAACAGTATACTATTACATTATATCATATCCCATAAAAGTATATTATTATAATTAATTATATGATTGAATAATTATTATATACCAAAATGTTATATAGTATAACATTTGGTATACATTACAAATTTATCTTCTTCACTAGTTCAACTCAATTTTAATCCAAAATCCAAAAATATATCTCCAAAATTTTTATCAAATTGACTCAAAATTTTGCCACAGCCTACAATCAACATTTCAATCACACTCTAGTCAATGTCGAATCGAAATAACAACAACACTCTTTATGAGTTTCAAGCTTTAAGTTCCTCAATGGTGGACTAAATTTTCTTATAATAAATCTCAAAAAATTAGCAATATCACCATAATCTACCATCAATTAACAACACCCAATAATTTCAACAGCAAAATACTTCAAACAAATACATATCTTGTCACAATATCCCCAAATTTGTACTAATGATGTTGTCGCTTTCGGAAATGAATTAGATGGTGAAACTCCAAAGAGAAGTCGATAAGGTGAATACGATCAAAACTTGCCACAAAGAGCGTCGGCAATAAAAATTTGTTATTATATATACAACCTCACAAATTTGTAGCAAACTGAACCTTAGAAATTTCTATCCTTTTTTATAGATCTTTCTTTTTTAGCTTTTTTTTTTTTTTGCTGGGGAAAATGATAAAGATAGGATAGGGAGGTAGATAGATCATATATCTAATGAAAAATTATAGGGATATTGACAAAAGGAAAGAAACAGAAAGAGCAGAGAAAATGATAAGAGAAGAAAGAGAAAAGGAGGAGAAAAGTTAACTTTAACAAGAACAAAATAAGAAGAAGGATTAACGGAGAATTTCTTTTGGTTGCATAGATATATATTACAATTATTTTTATAATAGATAAAGGCGGGTAATTATTTTGCACAGAATAGGTATATAACATAATTTGCTCAAGAATAAAGCTAGTGTTAGATATTAGTATGAGTGTATCAATTGGAGTCAGCAACAGCACTAAAGGATAAGGTGGAAAATTGAAATTACTGTCATTTTAGTCGTGATTACGTGCAAAGCACCTCTACGAATTTGACAGCGAGAAAGCAGTATTTAGCTTTATCTTTCCTTTTTATTTTTAATAACATTTGATGATCGACCCAATCCCAATCGCTTATTATAAGTCTAACCCACATACTCTTGTTCTTCACATAAAATAAATGCTTTCACAAACAACCCCTGTTTATGAATGGTACTAAATGCAATGACAGGTATGAGGTGTGGCCCACCCCTGCAAAAAATGTTAAGAGTGGACTCAACAGGCTAAAGAGTGGTCTAGAATATAAACAGTTGACTCGCCATGAAAAAAGAATTTTATGTTAAACAAAGAAGCTTATAATAATAATAATAATAATAATAATAATAATAATAATAATAATAATGATAATGATAACGATAATTCCGAGCCATGTGAAAGAGTAGAAATATGTGCTATGTTCACCACAATTTTCTCTAATGGATATCATTAGGAAGCAACTATTGTTAAAAACAGTAGGAAAGAAGAGTATGATACGCCCCAACAAGTAGACCTTCTTAATAAATGGACGATTCCTAGAATCCAACCTAAGGTTATATACCAACTAGGTACCTTTGAGAAATTAGGTTTAAAACAACTGAAGAAACTATCACAGTAGAAAATGATCATGCTACTTTTAGATTATTATCTGAAAATGACTTAGCCCCTTATAGGGAAACTCATAGATTTTTGCATATCGGTTTAATACAAGTTGCCTTCAAGCCACTTACTTTAAGAGGCTTACCTGAAAGCTTCATAGCAGCTCTCAGTGATGGCAGAAACCACAACTGAAAAAAATACTTATCGGGACAGTACTAATGGTGTGGCCCACGGTGGGCCTGGCCCAGGACCGGCCCGGGACCGCGGGCCTGGTGGGCCTAACGGGCCTGTGGTCCGGGCCCTAGCGGTCTTGGGCCTCAAACGGGTAAAAGCCCGTGACGGGCCGGTCTGCGCCAAAAGGCCCGCCAGGCGGGCCTGGGCCGGGCCCAGCGGGCCCAACGGCTATTT
>MCJB01030979.1:0-46475 GCA_002018475.1 Nicotiana obtusifolia
GTCGGTGCCCGGGGTTAGGGAGAGGTCGACCAGCTCAGCCTTCAGGATCCACAGCAGCCTCTTCGCCCTCAGTCCGTGCTCCCCGACCAGGTCCACAGTCTACTCAGGGCCGTGGTAGGGGGAGAGGTGGAGAGACACCTCAGGTTCTAATGATGGCCAGAACCGCTGTTATGCATTCACAGGCCGACAGGATTCAGAGGCATCCCCAGATGTTGTCACAGGTATATTGACAATACTTTCTCATGCCATTTATGCATTGATAAATCCTGGTTCTACATTTTCATATATTACTCCATTTATTGCTGGTAAGCTTGACATGAGATCTGAGTTGTTGCCACAGTCAGTTGAGGTGTCTACGCCAGTTGGCGACTCTATCGTTGCTAATCATGTCTATCGAGGTTGTACGGTGTTAATTAATGACCGTCCAACCTCTGTTGATTTAGTTGAATTAGTTATGTTAGACTTCGATGTCATTATGGGTATGGATTGGTTGGCAGCTTGTTATGCCAATATTGATTGTCGTGCAAAGTTGGTCCGATTTCATTTTCCTGGCGAGCCTGTCCTTGAATGGAAAGGTAATGCAGCTACGTCCAAGGGTAAGTTTATTTCTTACCTTAGGGCTCGGAAGTTTATTGCTAAAGGTTGTATATACCATCTGGTTCATGTCAGGGATATAGATAAGGAGCCAGTGACTCTTCAGTCAGTTCCTATTGTGAATGAATTCCCGACGGTATTCCCTGACGAGCTTCCAGGAATTCCCCCCGAAAGGGAAATCGATTTCGCTATAGATTTGCTTCCTGATACACAGCCTATATCCATTCCTCCCTACAGAATGGCTCCTGCAGAGCTAAGGGAATTGAAGGAACAACTGAAGGACTTGCTTAATAAAGGCTTTATTAGGCCAAGTACATCACCATGGGGTGCTCCGGTGCTCTTTGTTCTCAAGAAAGATGGCTCCTTGCGGATGTGTATTGACTACAGGCAACTAAATAAAGTCACTATCAAGAATAAGTATCCTCTTCCATGAATTGATGATTTGTTCGACTAGTTACAAGGTGCCAAATGCTTTTCGAAGATCGACTTGTGATCCGGTTATCATCAGCTACGAGTCAGGGATATTGATATCCCACAAAC
This sequence comes from Nicotiana obtusifolia, assembly GCA_002018475.1. Taxonomy (NCBI): domain Eukaryota; kingdom Viridiplantae; phylum Streptophyta; class Magnoliopsida; order Solanales; family Solanaceae; genus Nicotiana; species Nicotiana obtusifolia. Next base: position 1,135 of record MCJB01030979.1, read on the forward strand.
AGCATTTAGGACGAGGTATGGCCATTTTGAATTCCTCATCATGTCTTTCGGGCTTACAAATGCCCCGGCAGCCTTTATGGATCTTATGAATCGGGTATTCAAACCATTCTTAGATGAATTTGTGATTGTGTTTATTGATGACATCCTGATATATTCACGATCAGAAGCCGAGCATGCGGATCACTTGCGAGCTGCATTGCAGACTCTCCAGAACTACAGGTTATATGCTAAATTCTCTAAATGTGAATTTTGGCTAACTTCTGTAGCTTTTCTTGGTCATGTTATTACCGGTGATGGTATCAAGGTGGATGGCCAAAAGATTGAAGCTGTGATGAGTTGGCCGAGGCCCTTGAATCCGACAGAGGTTCGTAGCTTTTTAGGCTTGGCAGGATATTACCGAAGGTTTGTGGAGGGATTTTCCTCTATCTCAGCACCATTGACGAAACTGACACATAAGGGAGCTAAGTTTCAGTGGACTGAGGCATGCGAACAAAGTTTTCAGGAGCTAAAGAAAAGGCTTACGACGGCACCTATCTTGACTCTTCCGGATGGCACCGAGGGTTATGTTGTATATTGTGATGCCTCGAGAATTAGCCTAGGTTGTGTTCTTATGCAGCATGGTAAGGTTATCGCGTACGCCTCTAGACAGTTGCGGAAACATGAACAGAACTAGCCTACGCACGATCTTGAGTTAGCCGCAGTTGTCTTCGCCCTAAAGATTTGGCGGCATTATCTATATGGGGTTCATATTGATGTTTTCACCGACCACCAGAGCCTTCAGTATTTATTTAAACAGAGGGAGCTGAACCTACGACAAAGAAGATGGCTAGAATTACTAAAGGACTATGATGTTGATATTTTATATCATCCCGGCAAAGCTAATATTGTTGCTGATGCCCTTAGCCGGAAGTCCATGGGCAGTTTAAGCCATGTTGAAGCTGATAAGGTCAAGATGACCAAATATCTATGCCAGCTAGCTAATTTGCAGGTGCGTTTGGTGGACGCAGAGGGTGGACGCATTCTCGTTCAGAATACAGCAAAATCTTCTTTTGTTACTAAAGTGAAAGAGCGACAACACGAGGATCCTGAGCTTATAAAACTGAAGGAAAGTATTCCACAGCAGCGACAACCTTTATTTGAGTTAGCTGGAGATGGAGTCCTTAGATACCAGGGACGCTTATGTGTACCGATATTGGAGAGCTCCGCGCCAAGATTCTTTCGGAGGCCCATTATTCTAGATATGCAGTTCACCCCAGAGCGACAAAGATGTATCGGGACCTTCGACAGATCTATTGGTGGAATGGGATGAAAAAAGATATTGCGGAGATGGTAGCCCAATGTCCCAATTGCCAGAAAGTTAAAGCCGAACATCAGAGGCCTGGAGGCCTAACTCAGTATATTGAACTTCCATTATGGAAATGGGACATGATAAATATGGACTTCATCACTGGTTTACCTCGCACTCCACGGAGGTATGATTCTATTTGGGTAATTATTGATAGTCTTACAAAATCTGCTCATTTCCTGCCAGTCAGGACGACATATTCAGCCGAGGATTACGCCAAGCTTTAGATTCGAGAGATTGTTCGCCTTCACGGAGTACCATTATCTATTATCTCTGATCGAGGGGCTCAATTTACAGCACATTTTTGGAAATCTTTTCAGAAGGGTCTAGGAACGCAGGTAAATCTTAGCACCGTTTTTCATCCACAAACTGATGGACAGGCAGAGCGTACTATTCAGATAGTTGAGGATATGTTACGTGCCTGCGTGCAAGATTTTAAAGGAAGTTGGGATGATCATTTACCTCTTATTGAGTTCGCTTATAATAACAGCTTCCAAGCTAGTATTAAGATGGCCCCTTAAGAAGCACTAGACGGGCGAAGTGTAGGTCGCCGATCGGTTGGTTCGAGGTCGGGGAAGCAGAGTTGCTAGGTCCTAATTTATTCCAGCAAGCAATGGAAAAGGTAAAACTTATTAGAGACCGGCTCTATACAACACAAAGTCGGCAGAAGTCTTATGCAGATGTTCGACGACGAGACTTAGAGTTTGATCTAGGAGATTGGGTTTTCCTGAAAATATCGCCTATGAAGGGCGTCATGCGATTTGGAAAGAAGGGGAAGCTCAGCCCCAGGTATGTTGGACCGCATAAGATTATTCGAAGGATTGGTAAGGTGGCGTACGAGCTTGATTTGCCTTCAGAATTGGGAGCAATCCATCCTGTGTTTCATGTATCTATGTTGCGAAAGTGCATTGGAGATCCTTCACGTATTACGCCCATGGAGGATATTCACATTGCTGAAGACTTATCTTATGCAGAGGTACCAATAGCTATTTTAGATCGGCAGGTAAGAAAGCTTCGAACTAAAGAAGTGGCTTCCGTGAAGGTGTTATGGCGACATAACAACATCGAGGAAATGACCTGGGAAGCTGAGGAGGAAATGAGGGAGAAGTATCCCCACCTATTTACGACTTAAGGTGAGTCGCATTTAAATTTCTTATTGCAAAATAGCTATACGAAGCCTAGTAGTTGGAATCTACAGAATTAGATTTATGCTCTACAATGTAACAAATACAGCCTTGTAAATAACGCATTAGCGGAAAAAGAAATAAAACCAAGGAATTGACTTGACCCATTCGCGGACGAATGTTCTTAAGGGGGGGAGACTGTGAGACCCCATGTTAAGTTTTGGAGCCAAGCAAGTTGCAAAATAAAGGTCGGCGAAAGTTATCATAAATTTCTCTAATAAATTTTCTAAACTTTAGGTCAGATGTATCAGACCATTTCTCCCAATATATAGAGATTTATGGGACCCACGACCTACCGAATCGAAGTTCTTCACATCTAGTTTGCAAGCAAAAAAACCTCACATCAAACCGACATCAGAGTAAAAAGTTATGATCGTTTTACTGCAGACTATCCGGGCTGAAACCGGGTCGCGAACCGGGTCGGATCAAGCAAGTAATATAAGTCGGCAAGTTCGACTTTTCAGACCTAAAAACAGTTCACTTTTGTTCTAAAACAGTAAGAAAGCTTAAGATAAGGGTCCATGATGTCCTTGAGTGATTAAGGTGCGTTTTTAACGATTTCTACCGTTAAAATTTACCCTCGTGCCTAGAAACGTAATCTCTACGCTTTGCAATCGTTTCCCCATTCTATTAGCCATGTTTGGAGCTATTCTTAGAAGATAGGAATTTGATATCCTTGCTGGTTTTTCAGGTTTTATGCTTGGTTTTGCAAGGTAATCATCTTGGAACTCTTTTATGATCGTTTTTACAAAGTTCTACGGACGTTTCGTCGAGTTAGGGTTATATGGCAAAGTTGCCGATTTAAACTCAATTATGAACTGTTTATAGGTGCGTATAAGCTGCATATATATAGTGTTTGCGAAGTTTAGGACGTAAGGAACAACTTTTATGAAGGAACTACAAGCATTCGGACGTTCGCTGGAAAGGTATGTTAAGGCTAAGCTCCGTCCTTCTTTTTAGCACGAATTTTGGGAAATTCCTAAGACATCAAATGTGGTATTTTACTATTTTATTGTTAGAAAGACCATCTGTGAAAGGCATTGGGATTGTAGCTGGAGTATTTTCATGATGCTATTAGGGTGATATTCCACTCATTCGGTTAAATAGGGTATTCGACATCTATATATGTCATTTTGTCGGCTTTCTTTACTATATGTCTAGATATATGAATTCTTATTCATCTTTGGGTTGTGTGACTGAATAAAAAAAGATCTAAAAGTCGAGTTAAGTTTTCAAGCTTATTCAAAAGAAAAGAAAGCATACAAGGTTCCACGAAACAATTGTATGCGATACGAATGTGATTATGAGATCATGAGAATAAGAGTACCTATGAGCCAAGATTGGCTAAGTTCTTGTTATGGCCTACTATGTGCATACAAAGTTCATATCATACATAGCATATTATGCATGGACTCCGAGCTATAATCGGAGGTAAGGGGCCTATTTGCCCGAAAAACTATATATATTATACAGATGGCCGCATGTTGGCAATATGATACCGGTCAGCTACCGGAAGAGACCGCCATTGCTAGCATTTGGTTGGGTATGTCATTCATTTGCATTAATATATATGTATTCACGACATACGATTACACGAACATACCATGCATATTTGATTACTATGGAGTAGGATGTCGGCCATGGAGGCTATCAGAGTTTCAGTGTCAAGTGGTATCCCTATTACTTCGTTTACATCAGCTATGTATGACTCTATTGCCTGCCTTACATACCAGTACATTTTTATTTGTACTGATGTCCCGTTGCCTGGGGACACTGCATTTTTGTTTCGTGCATGCAGGTCTAGATAGGGACTCTGATCGACCCCTCCGCTAGGAGTTCGAGGTTCAGCTGTGAGTTGGTAACCTCCACCTCTTCCTGGAGCTTACATAGAGTGGTTACTTTTGTTATACAGTTTGGGTATAGTCGGGGCCTTGTCTCGACAGTGCTTGTGACACTCTTAGAGGCTATTGTGGACACAGTATTCTGGGTTTCTTTTTGTAGCTTTCAGTTTCCAGCCCATAGGCTTGGCATGTATATATGTGTGTGTAAGCATGTATGTCTCCAATCGCGGCCTCGTCGGCCAGCTAGTACTTTATTATTTTGGCTCGCCTACCTTTGTTATATGGCTTATTGTTATACAGGTCATGACCTTAGTGGTCCAGGCTTAGTATTTCAGATGTTGTGCTGCCCGATTTGTTGGGCCCTCAGTTTAGTTAGCTAGTATGTTTAGTGGCTAACTAGATTGAATATAGTATCGAGTGCCAGTCGCGCCTCCCCTAGTTTGGGGCGTGACAGTTGTTTACTCAAAATGTTGACTCAGGTCAAACTTGGCCAGCTTAGGCCATTATTAAGGAACTAAGTGTTCCGAATTGAATTTGAACCCTTCCAAAACTAAATCAATCATCCCTTCAAGTCATAAAACAGTAAAAGCACATATGTGAAGTCTTAAATAGGAGAACGAGGATCTAGAAATCAAAACAACTTGTCAGGTCGTAACAATCTCCACCTCTTAAAAAAATGTTTGTCCTCGAACGGGTCTATAATCATACCTAAAGTGCTGAATAAGTGTGGATTCTCCGATTGTCCTCCTCGGTCTCCCAAGTCGCCTCCGCGGCTGGTTGACCCCTCCACTGGACCTTTGCTGATGAAATATTCTTAGACCTCAACTGGCGGACCTGCCTAGCAACAATGGCAACTGGCTCCTCCTCATAAGACAAGCTCTCATCTACCTGAACTGTGTTGTAATCTAACACATGTGACCTGTCGGCATGGTATAATACGCTCAAATTACACTTTAATGAATAGTGTAAAGCGGTCAATGTCAAATATAATAACCCAACAAGGTAGGGGTCGAATCCCACAGGGAATAGGTGTGAAAAGGTTACTTGACTAGTGTGTTACTCGACTACAGTCATAATTCTACCTAGTTAACCGTAACAAGAGTATGAACTGAGTTTGGTTTTAGATAAAGGCTAATCGAAATGTTGAGAATGTAAATAATTTGATTAAAGAAACCAAGGTTGTGTCCCTATTAATGAAGTATAATGCTATCGGTGTCAATATGATATATTTCTAACGGAAGGTTCTTTTTGATATGCAAATGATGTCTAAGTGACTACCCAATATTTTTCAATAGTTAGGTAGTATTTCCTCTTTATGATTTTTTCAAATATAAAAGAGTTACAATTAAGAACAATCAATTTATGCCAAATAAAACCCACTTATTCCTAAGTGATTTTATTAAACAAGATTTAAAGCCTTGAGTCTTTGATATTTACTTCTACCAAATTCTACCCCACTTTCCCAAGCAAAGATAGAATTTAACGGCGCTTGTTAATGTTTGCAACCACCAACAATAATTGAAGACTGAGAAGTAAATAAATATCAACCAACCGTTATATATATATTCAATGTTAAACACCCATTAACATAACACCCATTTATCCACAACCTTAGTATTTAAAATTAGCCACTCATACTAAAATCTGAAAACAAGAGAATATTAAATGTAATAAAGCTTACAAAGTGAAAGATTCTTGACCCTAAAGCTTCCAAAAGAAAGGAATATGAATGCCTTGTATTGTAGCTTCAAAGTCTGACAAGATAGACCCCACAAAACCCTAATAGATCTATTTATAGAGGCCCAAAAATCGAGATAAAATCGGACCAATCTGCCCTGAAGTTGAATATGCGACCGCATTTCTGTCGCATAGCAGACATGCGGTCCGCATTTTTGACATGTTTATCACAGATTGTAACCCTAGTTTCGCCTTCACCGCATTCATGGTTTGCGGTCCGCATTGTAGAAATGCGATCGCATCTTGCATCGCATTTTCTTCCTTCAGTAGACTTCATGTTTGGTTTGCAGTTACTTCTGCGGCTCGCAAACACGTTATGCGATCGCAGATGAGACCGCAGTTTTGACATTGAACTTTGCCCAGGATTCTGTTTTGGTCTGCGATCTCTGTGTGTAATATGTTTCTCGCAAACAGGTTATGCGATCGCAGATGAGATCGCATTTTTGACGTTGAACTTTGCCAGAAGTCTGTCTTGATCTGCGATCTTGGTGTGAAATATGCGGCTCGCATGTGGGTTTTGCAATAGCATATCCACATCTGCAATGCATTTTTGCTCTTTTCTTGTCTTTTTGCGGCTTTTTGAACTCTTTTCTANTATGTGTGTGTAAGCATGTATGTCTCCAATCGCGGCCTCGTCGGCCAGCTAGTACTTTATTATTTTGGCTCGCCTACCTTTGTTATATGGCTTATTGTTATACAGGTCATGACCTTAGTGGTCCAGGCTTAGTATTTCAGATGTTGTGCTGCCCGATTTGTTGGGCCCTCAGTTTAGTTAGCTAGTATGTTTAGTGGCTAACTAGATTGAATATAGTATCGAGTGCCAGTCGCGCCTCCCCTAGTTTGGGGCGTGACAGTTGTTTACTCAAAATGTTGACTCAGGTCAAACTTGGCCAGCTTAGGCCATTATTAAGGAACTAAGTGTTCCGAATTGAATTTGAACCCTTCCAAAACTAAATCAATCATCCCTTCAAGTCATAAAACAGTAAAAGCACATATGTGAAGTCTTAAATAGGAGAACGAGGATCTAGAAATCAAAACAACTTGTCAGGTCGTAACAATCTCCACCTCTTAAAAAAATGTTTGTCCTCGAACGGGTCTATAATCATACCTAAAGTGCTGAATAAGTGTGGATTCTCCGATTGTCCTCCTCGGTCTCCCAAGTCGCCTCCGCGGCTGGTTGACCCCTCCACTGGACCTTTGCTGATGAAATATTCTTAGACCTCAACTGGCGGACCTGCCTAGCAACAATGGCAACTGGCTCCTCCTCATAAGACAAGCTCTCATCTACCTGAACTGTGTTGTAATCTAACACATGTGACCTGTCGGCATGGTATAATACGCTCAAATTACACTTTAATGAATAGTGTAAAGCGGTCAATGTCAAATATAATAACCCAACAAGGTAGGGGTCGAATCCCACAGGGAATAGGTGTGAAAAGGTTACTTGACTAGTGTGTTACTCGACTACAGTCATAATTCTACCTAGTTAACCGTAACAAGAGTATGAACTGAGTTTGGTTTTAGATAAAGGCTAATCGAAATGTTGAGAATGTAAATAATTTGATATGCTCAAATTACACTTTAATGAATAGTGTAAAGCGGTCGATGTCAAATATAATAACCCAACAAGGTTGGGGTCGAATCCCACAGGGAATAGGTGTGAAAAGGTTACTTTACTAGTGTGTTACTCGACTACAGTCGTAATTCTACCTAGTTAACCGTAACAAGAGTATGAACTGAGTTGGGTTTTAGATAAAGGCTAATCGAAATGTTGAGAATGTAAATAATTTGATTAAAGAAACCAAGGTTGTGTCCCTATTAATGAAGTATAATGCTATCGGTGTCAATATGATATATTTCTAACGGAAGGTTCTTTTTGATATGCAAATGATGTCTAAGTGACTACCCAATATTTTTCAATAGTTAGGTAGTATTTCCTCTTTATGATTTTTTCAAATATAAAAGAGTTACAATTAAGAACAATCAATTTATGCCAAATAAAACCCACTTATTCCTAAGTGATTTTATTAAACAAGATTTAAAGCCTTGAGTCTTTGATATTTACTTCTACCAAATTCTACCCCACTTTCCCAAGCAAAGATAGAATTTAACGGCGCTTGTTAATGTTTGCAACCACCAACAATAATTGAAGACTGAGAAGTAAATAAATATCAACCAACCGTTATATATATATTCAATGTTAAACACCCATTAACATAACACCCATTTATCCACAACCTTAGTATTTAAAATTAGCCACTCATACTAAAATCTGAAAACAAGAGAATATTAAATGTAATAAAGCTTACAAAGTGAAAGATTCTTGACCCTAAAGCTTCCAAAAGAAAGGAATATGAATGCCTTGTATTGTAGCTTCAAAGTCTGACAAGATAGACCCCACAAAACCCTAATAGATCTATTTATAGAGGCCCAAAAATCGAGATAAAATCGGACCAATCTGCCCTGAAGTTGAATATGCGACCGCATTTCTGTCGCATAGCAGACATGCGGTCCGCATTTTTGACATGTTTATCACAGATTGTAACCCTAGTTTCGCCTTCACCGCATTCATGGTTTGCGGTCCGCATTGTAGAAATGCGATCGCATCTTGCATCGCATTTTCTTCCTTCAGTAGACTTCATGTTTGGTTTGCAGTTACTTCTGCGGCTCGCAAACACGTTATGCGATCGCAGATGAGACCGCAGTTTTGACATTGAACTTTGCCCAGGATTCTGTTTTGGTCTGCGATCTCTGTGTGTAATATGTTTCTCGCAAACAGGTTATGCGATCGCAGATGAGATCGCATTTTTGACGTTGAACTTTGCCAGAAGTCTGTCTTGATCTGCGATCTTGGTGTGAAATATGCGGCTCGCATGTGGGTTTTGCAATAGCATATCCACATCTGCAATGCATTTTTGCTCTTTTCTTGTCTTTTTGCGGCTTTTTGAACTCTTTTCTATGCTCTTAGGTCCTTAAACCTCATACTCTGCAAAAATACTAAAATTACATAAGTACCAAGGGAATTTGCATTTAGAACAAGTTAAAATCTAAGCAATTAGTATCAAAATGTGCCGAAATTCTCTGGCACATCAACACCCCCAACTTAAACTCTTGCTTGTCCTCAAGCAACTAAGATGACACAATAGAAGCAACTCTAGGACACCCTCGTCCTCCTGCAGGAGCTTCAGCCCTCCTTCGGCCTCTGCCTCTGCCTCTAACAATTAGGGGAGTAGCCCCTCTGCCACTAAGTACAGTCGTAGCGCGGAGTTCTCACCATCTGTGAGAGAATAAGAGAAAGTTATTTTGCACAACATCAACTGGACAATAGGTGATCAAGAAAGAAAAGTTTCCTAACACCCTATAGCCTCTCGAAGATAAGTACAGACGTCTCCGCACCGAACCACAAGAATCTATTCGGCCTGCTCATGACTCGTGAGACCTATGTGAACCTAGTGCTCTGATACCAAGTTGTCATGACCCAATTCCCACCAAAGGATGTGATGGCGACCAACATCGCCATTAGGCAAGCCAACGGTGAACTAATCCATTTAATTATTCATTTTATCACTTTAAAAATCATAAATTTTATTCAACAAAACAACTAAGTATAGAAGGCTATGGTAATATAAAGCATAAATAAAACATAAGAGTGAAATGGCGATAATAATAGGGAAAAATCAATAATCATCTACTAGTAACTCCCAAAACCCGGTGTCATAAAGCACGAGCAATCTAGTAGAATATAGAAAACTCCTATAGCTACTGTCTGAGATAAAATAGATAGAAATAATAAATACAACAAGGAGGAGACTCCAGGTGCTGCAGAACGGAGTATGGGAAGCAGCTCACCACTAGGTCTTGGGGTAATGGGGATGCATGCCCGAACGACCACCAGATGTATCCGCCTCAGAACCTACACAATTAGTGCAGAAGTGTAGCGTGAGTACGTAAATAACGTATACCCAGTAAGTATCTAGTCTAACATCAAATAAATAGTGACGAGGGGTCGACATCGACACTTACTAGAGGTTAATAAATATAGTACACGGACTATAGGTAGGCATGAAATAAAACCATAACAATAGAATGACAAGAAATAAATAGGTGATTCTTTATCAAAATACCAATCTAAAATCCCCGAATATCACATGCCAATTTCAACAATTATAGGCCATTAAGTAGTTACAAATTCTCAAGTAATGAAGGAAATATCAGGTATAATTGGACTCCTAAGGACATCGTGCACGAATTATTCCGAGGTTGTACGGCCCGATCCATAATAATTGTGTACATACACTACCGAGGTTGTACGGCCCGATCCATGGATGCGTCTTATTATATATAAATATTGTCGAGGCATTCGGCCCGATCCACAGGAATAGAGAAACTCTTTGGGCTACAAGACATAAATTTACAACACCAAGATAGGCATATAAAAGAGCATAAATTTTCTATCAACAATCAAATATTCTGCCAAAACTGAAGTAATGAAGCTTGGTCTAACATAATCTCTAATCAAATTCCATTAATTAATATAAGTAATTAAACTACCAAGTTGGGTCCAAATAATACAAATATTACACGATAAAGTTCTATGTATACCCGGACACAACATGATTTTAGCTACACATGGACTCTCGTCACTTCGTGCGTACATAGCACCCTCAATTATTAACAAATAACAATTTATAAACCTATGAGGTTAATTCCCTCTTACAAGGTTAGGCAAGAGACTTACCTCGCTTCGAAAATCACTACCCGGCTCTTCAACCACACTAATTTCATCAAATTGATGCCGAGCAATCCGAAACTAGCCAAGGTGGTACAAACTGATTAATATAAGGTCAAAAGTTCATAATTTAACTATTAGAGTAATTATTTAACCAAATTTCCCAACCCAGGCCCACGTGCCCAAATTCTTAATAATTTTGTAGATAAATGTTACCCATATCCTTACGAAATCAAATATATAATTTATACTTCATTCCATAATCAATTTCTTCGTCTAATCCCATTTTTACAAAAACCTTGGTTTTTCATTATAATCCCATAATTTCTACGATTTCTATGTTAAAGTCTACCCAAAATCTATGTGATAAACTCACATTATGTAGGAATAACTTACCTTGAGATGCTAGGTGAAAGTCCCTCACCAAGGAGCTCTAAAATAGGCCAAGAGTTGAGAGAAATAAAGAAAACAAGCGTAAGTCTCGTGGTTTTAAATTGCTTTTACCCAGTGATCCTTCTTCGCGATCGCGACGGCGAAATTTCCCAGGCCCAGAAAATGTCCTTCGCGAACGCAACATGAGACTCACGATTGCGAAGGATTGTCCAGCCAAAGCTTTGCGAACGCGGTCCACCCTTCGCAAGAGCGAAGCGCAATGACCAACTGACCCCAGGCCCAGGCCCCTTCTACGCGAACGTATGACACTCATCGCGAACGCGAAGGTCACAGGTCCTAAACCATCCCGAACGCAACCCAATGATCGAGAATGCGGAAAAAAAAAACACCCCTGCCCTAAATCCTTCATCGCGAATGCAAGACTCCCTCCACGTTCGCGAAGAAAGAAACCCGTAGTAGAAAATCTACTATTTTAGACTAAACTTTGGGTGGTTCAAAAGACACACGAGCAACCTGGGACCCCGTCCAAATACACCACCAAGTCCACAAACATAACACGGACCTTCTCGAAGCCTCGAAACACATAAAACAACATTGAAACTAAGAATCACACCCTAAAACCATATTAATCAACTTATGAACTTCAAGCTTCTTCAACTAACTCCGAACGTGATGAATCATACTTAGACAACTCCGAATGACGCTAAATTTTGCGCACAAGTCATTAATTACCGTAAGAACCTATTACCAAGCTCGGAATCCCAAAAGGACATCGATAACACCAAATTCTACTTCAAGCCAAATTTAAGAAACTATAAAACCTTCAAGGCGCCAACTTTCAATATCAAGTGTCGAAATGCTCCCGGATCACCCAAAAATTGATCAGAAAACATGCCTAAGTTCAAAATTATCCTACGAACCTATTGGAACCATCAAATCCCGGTTCTATGGTCGTTTACTCAAAATGTTGACTCAAGACAAACTTGGCAACCTTAGGCCACTATTAAGGAACTAAGTGTTTCGAATTCAACCCGAGCCCTTCTAAAATCAAACCAATCATCCCCGCAAGTCATAAAATAGTAAAAGAATATACTTAAAGTCTAAAATAGAGGAACGAGGATCTATAAAGAAAAACGACCAGTCGGGTCATTACAGGTAGGCCAATATATTCTCCCTCTCTTAAACAAACATTCGTTCTCGAAGGAGTCCAGGATCATACCTGGGGTATCAAAACAGTGAGGATATCTGCTCCGCATCTCCCGCTCGGTCTACCAAGTATTCTCCTCGACCAGCTGACCTCTCCAATGCACCTTCATCGATGCGATATTCTTTGAACTCAACTTTCAAACCTGTCAGTCCAGAATGGCTACCGGCTCCAAATCATTAGTCAAATCCTAGTCCAACTGTATTGTGTTGAAGTCTAATACATGTGATGGATCCCCATATTACTTCCAGAGCATGAAAACATGAATTACCATATGAACACTTGATAAACTAGGTGGCAAGGCAAGTCTGTAGGCCACCTCTCCAACTCTCTCTAACACCTCAAAAGGACTAATATACCGAGGGCTCAACTTGCCCTTCTTTCCAAACCTCATCACACCCTTCATGGGGGATACTCTAAGTAGAACCTTCCCCAAAGCATCCTGAACCAGATCATTGCCCAACAGCCTATCTCAAACCAACCAATCCGAGAATGACATTTTCTCCCATATAAGGCCTCATAAAGAGCTATATGGATACTCGACTGATAGCTGTTGTTGTAGGCAAACTCTGCTAATGGTAGGAACTGATCCTAATGGCCCTCAAAATCAATGAAATATGCTCACGACATGTCCTCTAAAATCTGAATAGTACGCTCAGATTGCCCATCCATTTGGGAACAAAATGTCGTACTCAGCTCGACTTTTGTGTCCAACTCATGCGGCACTACTCTCCAAAACTGCGATGTAAATTGAGTGCCTCGATCTGAGATAATAGACACAGGCACACCAAGCAGGCAAATAATCTCTCTAAGATAAATTTGAGTCGACTTCTTTGAAGTATAAGTAGTCATGACTATAATGAAATGTGCAGACATGGTCAGTCTGTCCAAAATGACCCACACCAAATCAAATCTCCTCAAGGTTTGTGGCAGCCCAACCACATCCATAGTGATATGTTCCCACTTTCACTATGGTATATCTAGCCTCTAAGGCAAACCACCATGTCTCTAATGCCCATACTTAACATGTTGAGAGTCCAAACATCAAGAAACAAACTCAACAATATCCTTCTTCATCCTCCGCCACCAATAATGCTCCTTCAGATCACGATTCCATCTTCACGACATTCGGATGAATGGCATACCAAGAACTATGGGCCTCCTTAAGAATCAACTCTCTAAAACTATCCACATTACGAACACAGATCCTACACTAAGACCTCAATACCCCATCATCACCAATAGTCACCTCCTTAGCATAATCATGCTGCACCGTTTCCCAAAGGACAAGCAAATGGGATTATCATGCCGATGTGCCTTGATGTGCTCAAACAAGGACGACTGTGTTAAAACACAAGCAAGACATCTTTTAGGCTCCAAAATATGAAAACCTCACAAACCTGTTGGCCAAGGCCTAAACATCCAAAGCTAACAGTCTCTCCCTAGTTGGAATAAAAGCAAGACTCCCCATTCTCTCCGCCTTCCTATTCAAGGCGTTTGCACCATATTAGCCTTTCCTGAATGATAATGAATAATGATATCATAGTATTTCAATAGATCTAACCACCTATGTTGCCTCAAGTTCAAGTCGTTCTGCCAGAATTGATGCTAGAGACTCCTGTGATCTGTGAACACCTTGCAAGACACGCTGTAACGATAATTCCTCCAAATCTTGAATGCGTGAACAATGTCTGCTAACTCCACATTGTGCGCTGTATAGTTCTTTTCATGGGGCTTCAACTAACATGAATCATAAGCAATCACTCTACCATTCTGTATAAACACAAACCTAATGCCAACCCGTGAAGCATCACAATAGACTGTATATGAACCCGACCTCGAAGGTAAAACCATAACTGGAGCTTGTAGTCAAGGCAGTCTTGAGCGTCTGAAAGCTCTCCTCGCACTCGTCTGACCACCTAAATGGGACACCTTTCCGAGTCAACCTAGTCAATGGGGCTGGTATAGATGAAAACCCAATAAAACAACGATAATACCCAACCAACCCTAGGAAACTCCGAACCTCTATAGAGGTAGAAGGTCTGGGCCAACTATGAACTACCTCAATCTTCTTCAGATCCACCTTAATCCCCTCACAGGACACCACGTGGCCCAAGAATGCCACCAAGTCTAACCAGAACTTGCACTTGGAGAACATAGCATATAGCTTCTTCTCCAAAAGTTTGGAGCACAATCCTCATGTGTTGATCATGCTCCTCCTGACTGCTTGAATACACCAATATATCATCAATGAACTCAATAATGAAGGAATCTAGATAAGGATGAAACATGATGTTTATCAAGTGCATAAAAGTTGCTGGGGCATTGGTCAGCCCAAAAGACATGTTAATTTGAGTGCCTTCCTAAATTAATAAAGAACTTGGTTCATTGCCTTAATCCTTACGTGCAAATGAATATAAACAGTAAAAAACAAAGCCAATAATTTTTACATGGAAAATCAGCCGGTTCAAAGGTGCAAAAACCACTCTACCACGTAAGATTTTAACTTCAACTTCACTAGAAAAAATGAGCCAAATGTACTGATTACAAGACCTGTAAACCAATAACCACACAATTCTCCTACTTCAACTATTTGAATGAATTACAAGTAATTCTAACTTGCTCACTCAAATAATTAGTCGAACTAACAGTTTATGAATGACATCTTGACTACAACTCGATTTCCTAATACACATGAACTAATAGACTCAAGAAGAACAGTGACACAGATGATCGACTAGAGTGTTGAACTCGAGATACAGTATGTTGTTCCTCAGTTGATGTGCAAAGGAAAAATCTTCTCAGTCCACAAGGAAAGCATTTAACTTCCCATTATTCCAAGATCTTTGGGAGTCCTGCACACAATCAACTTCTTGTTTGATAGAAATCCTAAAGCTCCAAGGACTCACATCACAATAGCAGCAACATGCGAACAACACAACACAAACACAAACACATTCGGACCTAATTCAGAGCACATCAATCACTCCCTAACTTTATCTTCCCTTTTTTTACATCATCGAAAAAACAAAAAGCTGTTAGACAGTCTAAGCACAGTTAATGCAAGATTCATGGCTATTAAGGCTACAACACAAGCACAATAAATATCAAGTCAAATGAACTATGATGATGATATATTCTATGTGAGAAGCAGGTAAAGAACATATGAGAGTTCACAAAGTAATGCCAAATTAAGCCCAAGCCTTGAGCTAAAACATTAAAAAAAATAAGTTGAAACATCTTGCAAATTACTTAGAACTGGAAAAATAAAAAATGAAGCACCACTAGGTTAACAAGAGAGAGTGGAGACGACGGGTAAAGGACCAGGATCAAGTCTAAGAAGAGGAGGGGGTCAAGGCTTTCACAAGGGTGAAAATCTGTTGAGCATGAGCATCTCTATCTTTTCTGAGCTCCTCTCTAAGCTGCCTAGTTTCCTTTCATAGCTCATCATTATCTTCCCTAATCTTAGCATTCTCCTCTAAAGTCGTTCCAACCTTTTAGAGTGTTCAGTTGTCCTGTTGCTCCCAGGCAAAATGGTAGAACCAGTTAGCCCTCTAGCCTTGGTCTCAGCATAACCACACTGGTTGAGTATGACAGCATCCATAACATCATTGTGATTCCAAAACTTCAGCTCAGGCAAGGCTACATTGAGCTTTTCAAACAACTCAGTTAGTACGAAGCCATAAGGCATAGTATGCTTAGGCTTGGAGGTGTATGCAGCCCTATTCATATGCTGAATCATCCGGCTGGGAAGTTTTATAGCTCTACCTGTATCCAACAACAACATTCCAACCATATCAAGTAGGGTTGCCTCATGCCTTTTCTCAGATCTTTGCAGAATGTAAGAGTTCACAAAGTGAAACAACAGTTTGTGAAAAGGTTTCATGTCTGTCCTGTAAACCATCTGGGGAGCATCCAACTCAAACTTTAAGGAGAACTTCCTGGTAACTACAATCCCTGTGTCCACATCATTGTCAATAGTAAGTCACTTCTTCAGATAGTTGTCAAATCCTAGTGAAGGAATGTACACTAGCAGCCCAAGCTCTTTAGCATCAAACTCCATCTGAAATTCTCCCACAGAACTCTTTACTACCTTGGCATCAAATTGGAAATTTGCATAAAACTCAATCATTGCAGGCACACATATAGGGGGAAAGGGTCTAACAAACATATATGTCCATCACTGCAAGTCAAGCTTTTCCAACGACTAGGCCATGTCTTTTTCATCAATATTGGCAAGTATCTTCCCGTTCAACACTTTTTGAACTCACATGTCAACTATATCAGACGCAAACCTGTTTCTTCTTTCCTTTCCTGGTCTTCTAAGAGGTGGTAGTTGCCTTGGTGTGTTTAGCGGCAGTGTTCTTCACTGGTAGTTTCTTGGCCTTTAGAGAAGTACCAGGTTTATCCTTCTCATCCAACTCAACTACAGTTTCAGCAACAGGAATTTGCTTTCTTGTCTTATTGGCATTCCTACACTCCTTGATTATTTGTTCATCAACATATTTTCTTTTGCTCCTAGTGAGAGGAGTCCTAGTAGGAGGAGCCACTTACTTTCTTGTTTGTGGAACTGGTCTTGTAGGTTTTACATAGCCTTCCTATCATTTTTCCCTACCTAAGATAAAGGCAAATCATCCTCATCACTATAAACCTCCTCATCTCCAACAAAAGAAGTTAAAGATGGGCCAGGTTCTTTCGATCCTTCCTCTTCATGAACTTCTTCTAAAAGGGCCATGACAGTATTCCCAATAGCCATAGAGTCTTCAGATTCCTCACTGGCATTTTCCTCTTCACTTTCAGATTCAATACCCTTATTTTCACTTTCTTTTTCATCTTCATCACCCTCACCCTCAGAGTCACCTTCTCCCTCACTTTCTTTTTTTTCTTCTTCTTCTTCTTCAGAATCTCCCACTTGCTCACCTAGTTGTTCTTCTACATCACCTTCTTTTTCTTCACCTGATTCTTCCTTATTCTCACTTTTCTTTTCATCAGTACTTTGAGTTTTCTCCTGCACCAGTTGTTCCTCCTTATTTGTTTCTCCTTCTCCCTCCCCATGAACATCCTCATCATCAGTCCAACTGTAAGAACTGCTATCAGAACCCTCTTTATCCTATGTTTCTTTCTCACCTTCCCCCTCAACCATAGGTAGGTCATCAATTGTTTACAAGTTTTTGTCCTGAATCACTACTTTGTTCTCTACAATAATACTCTCTAAATGTGGTGTGTCACTCAGGGTGCAACAACTTCCAATAGGGAAACTTCAATTGTAGAGGCTAAAACATCAAGCTTAAATGGACGAGGTTTTACCTGATCATCCTTGATGAGTGCAGATTTCCACGAGCAGGAGCTCTCTTAACTTTTGGTTCCCCCTTAGCAGTAGCACGATCCACTACCTTGCCACTCTTTACTGATTTCCTTGAATTAGCCTTGATTTTAGTGGGTTTGGAGGTGATTTTTGAGACGGATACAGGTGCGTGGGAAGATGGTTTTGGAGATGGAGGTACAGCGTAGGTACAAATTACAGGCGTAACTGCATAGAGGATGAGAGTGTAGGTACAATAGAAAGCATGGGTGGAGACGCAACAGGTGTAGGTTAAGAATCACTAGTCGATTTTACACTTTTCTTTGGCTTGGACTTCACAATTTTGGGTTTAGATCCAGGCTTCGATGATGGTTTTGCTTTCGAGGTTTGGCTGGACTAAGTCATGGTGGTTTTGGATGTGGTATTACTATACCACATCCAAATTGTAATTAAGGAGAGGAGTGTGCTCAATATTAGCATAGTTTTGATGTGTCAATTACTGCTTCTCAAGGATGGAACCTTTTCAATCTTCATCTTGTACGTAATTAGGCAGATTAGGCACGATGTCCCTCTCCTCGTAATATTCCCTTTTTGGTTATTATTTTCTACGAGTAGGGCTCAGGCCTAATCCTTCGCCATAGTTGGTGGTCTGATACTTTTAGAAAAGTAAAGAAAACAGTATAGATTGTTTTATTGGTACTCTAGTCATTAAATAATTTTTCACTGACTTGTTCTTCAAACGGAAGATTTCAACTGTTAGCTCTCAATAGTCGCTAAAAGCTAGCCGTTCACATTTATTATCGTTTTAATATGAAATCGGCTGATAAATGAATTTAATTATTTTCGCTAAAACCCATATTTTGAATTTGGCTGAATTTAAGTCCATTTTGAGCAAAGTCTCCATATACCTGATGGTAGTGGTAGGACCCCTGGCAATACATATATAATACTTCCTGTTAATAGCGAAAGGAATTTTTTTATAACTAATTAGGTTAGAATTAGTTATAAAGTAGAAAGTAAAAACCGAGTTTGCGGTTTAGAATGATACTTGGACTGAGAAGCAAAATCATACCACTTCCTGATCATAAGCTGGGAAATATCAAATTAGGTTCAGTAACCAGTAAGACACACAATTTTTATTACTATACGTTACAAGAAGATAAGTATCATTCAATTCTTTTATAACTAATTTCAGTCTCTTTTTTGAAAAACTTTCTGTGGCTCTTTGTTCGAAGAAGATGCAATTTGCCACAGACCATGTAGAGTAAGATGCAGCGACAGTACTGCTTCATCAATGGTAAGCTAAGAGGCTTTCTGTTCCATTTTCATATTATTTAATTAAACGGATTATTTGCACAGTATGACATTTTTTTATGTCATATTAGTTGGATTAATTTTTCTTTTTGCATACAAATTTAGCCAACTGGAGTAACTGAGACAGAATTTTAAAAAGTGGCCTAGAAAAGGCCATTTGTGTAAATGCCCTTAATAAAGCAATGGTGGTTGCAGGAAGAGGCAAAGGAGAGAATAAGGGAAACATTTAGAAAAAATGAGCTATCTCCTTCTTCCTATGACACAGCATGGGTAGCTATGGTCCCTTCAAGATATTCTATGAACCAACCATGTTTTCCTCAGTGCTTGGATTGGATTCTTGAAAATCAAAAAGAAGATGGATCTTGGGGCTTAAATCCTAGCCATCCATTGCTTGTTAAGGACTCTCTTTCTTCCACTCTAGCATGTTTGCTTGCCCTTCGCAAATGGAGAATTGGAGATAACCAAGTCCAAAGAGGTAAATGACACCGAGTTTAGAAGAACGGCTTTTTTGGAATTTGTGATCGTAAATATGCAATGATATTTATTTGGTTATAAAACAAAAAATTTTAAATTAAATTTTGTCCAAATATATTAATATAATCGTGTTAACTAATTGATCGACCATTAGTAAGCATTTGACTATGATATCTTGACAAGTCTATCCTAATATATCAATTAGTTTAAACATCGCTGCATGTAATCTTTTTCTATATGCGGTACTTTGGTACATCTCTTTGTAACAGGTCACAGACCAACAATAACAAGTTTTGCTGTCTGAATCTTGTTCGAAGGTTTTGTCTTATGTCTCCCTTCTGTGTACTAATTTGTTTTTAATATATAAGGAAGGGGCTAATGCCTTCAATTAAAAGAATGAAACTAAAATATGAGAACGAGAGAGATATATTTCCTGCATCCAATTTGTATATCAAATCAAATACCTTAACCTTAGCAGACAAAAATTAAAGCGAGAAACAGATACGTATATATCACCTAAGCATGGTTAAATAATAATGTATGGATGAAAGATTCATATCTTGCATTTATTAGCTTTGTGTAAACATCGATTGAGGCAAAGTGTTTAGTTACCATCTTGCTGTTATAATTGTCAAGTATCTAGACGATGGGCAAACACAAGTAATGCTATTGACATGGTTCAAGAAAGAGTGAGCAAAGGAGTTTACATTTTGTAGTATTATTAATTACTTGAATAGTTCCTTTATTTTTCTTTCAGGCCTTGGCTTTATTGAAACGCATGGTTGGGCAGTTGATAAAGTGGATCAGATTTCACCTTTAGGATTTGAAATTATATTTCCCAGCATGATCAAGTATGCAGAGGAGAAACTGAATTTGGATCTACCTTTGGATCCTAACCTTGTAAATATGATGCTCTACGAACGCGAATTAACAATTGAGAGGTATGCTTCTTTATTAAATGGTCATTTTACATATTATGGAAATTATTAGTTTTGCAGCCTTGCGCATGTCGCCTTCCGGATAAAACCCCTAATGTATAAAACAATTATAGGGGAAGTTCAACAATATTAGTGGTCTGAAGCTAAATCTTAATAAAAGGTCTAAGCGTAATCTCATTCGAGTCATATATTAATAAGAAAAAGGGCATATTCTTTTATATCTATAGATCAATAATCAAACATGACAAAGAGAAATATCAAAAAAAAACTTTGTTGAAATTGGAAAGATAAACGGCTAGAAATAGGAAAAATGAATGGATATATGCATGAAAGGAAATATCATAGAGGGTAGGAGAGGTAAATGTACTACTAGTAGTTAATAATCTTTTGGAAGAAAGAAGTTTACAGATCTACTCATCCGTCCAAACAGTAAAAAGCAACATAAATTTTGAAATAACTTATATGTGATCCCTTTGTTTAAATTCATGCGGCAACATTTTGGTTTTATTCCATTTTATAAAGAATAGTGACTTTCTATATTTGAGAAGATTAAGCTTCTCATTTTTATTTTTAATGAAAAATTTTTATATCCTCACAAATATTTATAATTTTTTTTATTATAAATTTCAAAAGTGTTCTTTTATTTCTTAAACTCCATAATACTTCAAATTTTACAACATAAAGTCCCCCGTGGGGGGTATATAATAACTGTAATTTTTTCCTGTAATTATTGAGACCGAAAGCACGAACTTCATTTGCCATGCCTTTAATCGACTACTGAACAATTATACGGCGGTGTTTGACTAGGTACGGAACTTAAGAAGAATGAATGACTTTGCCACATGTCTAAAGTGCACTAGTACTTCTGAGACTTACACATAACATGACATTTATTTGATCATAAAAATATCTCATTAAGAATAAATTAGAAGTTTACAAAAAAATTATCACATAAAGAATGGGATCCTTCTTTTGTGAAAAGACATTAAAAAATATGTCATATAAAATGAAACAAAGGAATACAGAATTCGCCCTCTCCACGAATTTGTATGCAGATTTGTAAATTGACTTATGAAACTCCCAACTTTATGGAGTAAGTCTCTTGGAAAAATGTCATCCCGAAGAATGATAAAGCAAATAAAAAAAAAATAGTTTTAAATTTGTAGAGTGCTAAACTTCATTTTTAGTTTAAGCATGACTGCAACACCCACCCCTTCCAAATTCTAACATAACAAATTAAAGAGAGACAGAGAGAGATGATATAACAATTTGACTTAGTATGTTGTTCTACAGTTTTAATATATGTAAACGTATGACTGGGCACGTAATTTAAGAAAAAGGAGAAGATTTTTGAACTTGTGATATAAAATGAGGTACATATATTTGGTGCGGCTATAAATCATTGCATAAAGATAAATTGTTTCAAAAAATAGAAAGAGATCATTCTTTTTGACAGAAACTAAAAAAGAAATATGTTCACATAAATTGAAACGAAAGGAGTACTAGATTTTGATACTCCAGCTTCAACTTCATTACACCATACTAATGATATCTTACATCTGTAAACTCATCTTTATTGGGCCATTTTTTAACCATTAGAGCCCTAAAGAATGAATTCGAGGGGAATATGGCAAATGTAGAATATTTTGCTGAAGGGCTCGGTGAATTATGTCATTGGAAAGAGATGATGCTTCGTCAGAGACACAATGGGTCGCTCTTTGATTCACCAGCCACTACTGCAGCTGCCTTGATTTACCATCAGCACGATGAGAAATGCTTTGGGTACTTGAACTCAATCTTGAAACTGCACGAGAATTGGGGTATGCACTACTAAGATCATCTCAATACTTCCCGATTATCTGGCTAAAGGAAAATACTTTTCATTTCTCTTCTTTGAATTCGTTGGAATTAAGTTTTAATTATATTAGTATGTTTGCTATATGTTTGGTAGGAGACTAATAGTTTTAGGGTAGTTGAAAATATAAAGAACTTCTAGTGATAAAAAAAAATTATGTTAGTATATTAATTTAGCGCTTGTGACGCATGGTGACATTCTTACCACTTGTCCCAACAAGTACGAATGTACATCTACGAAAAACACATATTGACTCAAATCATGCTTTAGAGAAAATTTCAAGAAGAGTAAGTCTAATAAACTTACCTCTCAAGTCCTAGCTCTGACATAGTACTACGATGAACCAATTTATTTAAAAAGCTCGGATGTCGTCAACAAGTGAATATCTACATATATGAGTTCACACATCAATAACGCTTCACAACAATACCAACTAAGCACGTAGCACTTAGGTCCAACTTCACGTGACTTTTACAAAAATTCTTATTTCACCATTTGAATATCAATTCTGGAATTTTAACTCCAAGTCATCTATTAAATGTGTTATGGAATCTAGCCATTTCATTAGAAGTTCAAGACGATATCGTTCAAACAAGTCCAATACTATTCATCTTCCCTATTAATAAACTTTTCAGTGTCAAAGCTAGGGTAGTAGGGTTCATCTATTCCACCCTTCTAACTACTTTTTTAGCTCATAAATAATATTAAAACACTCATTTATACTTCATAAATAAGGTTCATGTAGTAAAAATTACCTTTGTAAGCAAACCCTAGAAAATCTCTCTTTTGGTATTTTTGGTTGATTTAATAGAACTTAGCAAACTAATGGATGTTTCAATGTTCATACTAGTATTAATTAACTCTAATGAGCACAAAACATCGATAAAAACTCCACTTATATGACCCCAAATGAACCCTTGGTCAAAATCCTCTCCAAAAGTCTCAAAGAACTCCTAAAATTTGATCCCAAATCATCTTTCCCGACCTATGGATATATATTACCTTTCCAGGTGTGCTACAGCGTAGCTGATCTAACTAATAATGAGTTGTACACCTGAGTGTTTAAAGATACTGTAAACTAACTTTTAACCAATAACTAACTCTAATTACAAAGATCAATGACTAACACTAATTTATGAACCTTCTAGAAGTGTACTCCTTTAAATACTACACTGTACAACCTGTCTAAGCTACATATTTCAGCATTACTAATATAATTTTTTTCGTTATTCTTATAGTCCCCACTATTTACCCTACAAAGATACATTCAAATCTCTTCTTAGTTGATGCCCTTCAAAATCTTGGAGTAGATCGGCATTTTAAAACAGAAGTCAAAAGTGCACTAGATGAAATATACAGGTAATTTGAAATGATCTTCATGGTTTATACAATTTATCTTTTCAAAACTTCTATTAATATTAATGCTGAATTATGAATAGGCTTTGGCTAGAAAAGAATGAAGAAATTTTTTCAGACGTTGCTCATTGTGCCATGGCGTTTCGACTTTTACGGATGAATAACTATGAAGTTTCCTCAGGTTTGTAAATAAAAACTCAGAAAATTAAATTTTTACCTATGCACCAATAATAGAAGGGAAATCTTGTCGTAATTAGTAAAGTTGCTGTCATGTGACTAGGTGGTCACGAGTTTAAGCCGTGGAAACAGTCTCTTGTAGAAATACAGGATAAGGCTGTTTAGAATATACCTTTGTGGTCCGACCCTTCTTCGAACCCCACGCATAGCGGGAGCTTAATGCACCGGGTTGCCTTTTACTTATGCACCAACAAATTGTTACCTATCTTTCTGCAGAAGAACTTGAAGGATTTGTCGATCAAGAACATTTCTTCACAACATCAGGTGGGAAACTTATGAGTCACGTTGCAATTCTCGAACTTCACCGAGCTTCACAGGTGGCTATTCATGAAAGGAAAGATCACATTTTAGATAAAATAAGTACTTGGACTAGGAATTTTATGGAGCAAAAACTCTCGGACAAGCACATCCTTGATAGGTCAAAGAAGGAGGTATCACTTGTATATAAATTAGGCCATTCAAAAAAGATTCTCTGTAATTTTCAATTTTATGATATTCTATTACTAGCGAGTCAATGATATATCAGATGGAATTTGCTCTGAGGAAATTTTATGGCACATTTGATCGAGTGGAAACTAGACGATACATCGAGTCATACAAAATGGACAGTTTTAAAATCTTAAAAGCAGCTTACAGGTATAATTCTGGCACTATTACTATAAGATTTTAGATAATATGCACCGTCAGCAGGTTACATTGGCCAATTATTGAAGGTAATCTTATTGTTTTCAAGATTATAAATCTCACATTTTAAAGAGGCTTACCTGTAAATGTTATTTGAGTGAGAGTTAAAAAAAGTTTACATTAATGGTGTGTATAAACGTAAACTCTTACTAAAAGTAGTATATATTTTTTGTTTATTCTTATTATTCTCTTCTGCATTTAAACATATGGGCACGGGCGGATTTATAGGAGAGATTATGCGGCACGCAGACCTATGATCTCCTCAAAATTAAATATTTTATTTACATAGTTTCTAAAATTGGTATAATATTAACTGTTGGCACTTCGCACTCATGCTCCTATTTAATAAATTTTTCCTCATAATACATCTATGTACTCAAAATTCTAGATTCGCATTTGTATATGGGCGGATTAGAGTTACGGTTGTAGCAATGCCCACCGCCTTCAACTTAAACAACATATGTCAGTGAACATTGTTATGCTAACTGGTATAGGAATATAAGCATAATATGGGTAGCAAGCAAAAATACAAGCTACTTTAAATAAAATGTAATGGTACATTTTCTATCGAAGTTGAAAGTCCTTAAAAATTGTTCATATTATTATGTGCGGTCTCTCTCTTTCTCTCTTTTAGGTCTTCCAATATTAACAACATAGACTTGCTAAAGTTCTCAGAACACGATTTTAACTTGTGCCAAGCCCGACACAAAGAAGAACTTCAACAGATGAAGAGGTATTTACACTGGTTAGCTTGACTAGACCTTGTCATTCTTAAACGACTTCATTTTGTTGATAAATAATATGTACATGAATGTAGGTGGTTCACAGATTGC
Source organism: Nicotiana obtusifolia (assembly GCA_002018475.1). Taxonomy (NCBI): domain Eukaryota; kingdom Viridiplantae; phylum Streptophyta; class Magnoliopsida; order Solanales; family Solanaceae; genus Nicotiana; species Nicotiana obtusifolia. Next base: position 26,561 of record MCJB01030979.1, read on the forward strand.
AAACTGGAACAAGTAGGATTATCACAACAGTACATATACACCAGTTACTTCTTAATTGCTGCCGTACTCTTCGAACCTGAATATGCTGATGTTCGTCTAGCATATGCAAAGTATTCCATAATCATAACGATGGTGGATGATTTTTTTGATTGTTTTGTTTGCAAAGAAGAACTGCAAAACATCATCGAATTAGTAGAGAGGTATTATTTTCTCTGTTCTTATAGTACATCAACAAAATCCTTTTACCTATATTGTTTAACTCATATTTTTTAGAGGTACTTGTGTTTATGATAGAGAATGTTACACTTGTCCCTCATCAATTTTGTACGAGCTTTCAAAAGGGTTCAGATGATCCTAGGCTACTCCATGCATAGCTTTATGATTTTGGACTTATACTAATATTTTTTCACATGGTATCAGAGTCAAAAACTTTCTTTTTTCATTCAGACCATTAAGCCACTAATGTTGCTCCAGACTCTTCTCTTTCTACTTTAAACATAATAACCAAAACAGAAACAAATCGTAGAACTAGGCTGTGTTGCAAGAGAGTGTTAGAGAATGTTACACTTGTCCCTTATCAGTTGTGCAATAGTTTCCAAAAGAGTTTAATTAATGGTCCTGGAATACTCTACCCGATTACTTTGAAATTTTGGATTGGATACTCAGACTCTTTCACATATTATGTTAACTTTTTTCATTGTAGGTGGGATGGATACTCAACCGTCGGATTCCGTTCAGAGAGGGTTAGAATTTTCTTTTTGGCACTTTACGAAATGGTAGAGGAAATTGCGGCAAAGGCAGAAATGAAGCAAGGTCGATGTGTCAAAGATCACCTTATTAACTTGGTATGAAGAAGTATATTAATTATTTTATATTCTCTAAATCAATTCTTTTTTATACATATATTTCCTTCTTTTCGATTGACTAGAAATATATCTTGTTATAGTGGATTGATATAGTGAAGTGTATGCTGGTGGAATTGGACCTTTGGAAAATTAAATCAACTACCCCAAGCATAGAGGAGTACTTGTCTGTTACATGTGTAACTATTGGTGTTCCATGTATTCTTCTCACATCACTATATCTTCTTGGACCAAAACTGCCCAAGGATGTTATAGAAAGTTCTGAGTTCAGTGCCTTACGCAATTGTACAGCTGCTGTGGCCCGATTGATTAATGATATACACAGTTACAAGGTAATATTAATTCCTTCTAACACTATGTTGTTTTTCTTTTGGTCGCTGAAAAAATTGTTATGTGACGTACGTTGGATAGTCAGTTCGTGCGCACTAACGAAAATTTGTTCACCTGGACACAATTAATGTCAAATTATCACTTTGTCCCAAAGCAAACTTATGTTTTCTTCGTTAGAAGAATATTTTATCAAATGTTGCCTATTGATTTTGACAATCTTTTTTCAATATATTGAACTGAGATAAAATTTTACGTAAAATATTCTTTTTTCGAAACACTAACTTCTTCAAATCAAATTTTATTCCAAAAATTACTAAAGTTTACATTTGAAAGTGAGAAGTGACACAAAAATAAAGCCTTGTCCGGCTAGATTGATATTTGATAAATTAATATAATATAATGTGCTGGTGGTTCATTTTCTTCTTATTAAACTTGTCTCACTAAGTTTTCGCGCTAGAAGGATCAGTCCACGTTAAATCTATTTTGTACGCTTTTTTTTCAAGTAGACATACAAGTATATAATTATAATATTAATCCTTTTTATTTCGTGTGTCCTTGCAGAGAGAACAAGCAGAAAATTCAACAAATATGGTACCAATATTAATAACACAAAGTCAGGGAACTATCTCTGAAGAAGAGGCTATAAGACAGATAAAGGAAATGATGGAAAGCAAGAGAAGAAAGGTACTAGGAATGGTTCTACAAAATAAAGAAAGCCAATTGCCACAAGTGTGCAAGGAACTTTTTTGGACGACAATAAAAGCGGCTTACTCTATATATACACATGGCGATGAGTATCGCTTCCCAGAGGAATTGAAGAACCATATCAACGATGTAATTTACAAACCACTCAATCAATTTTCCCCATAATATGCCTTAAATCTTTTACAATATGTTACTAATCTTTGGAACTTGGTTGTGATATTATTAGATGCATGGACGAATTGTACTTCTTTTATGTTGTGCACAATAATGTACAACTGTTACTATGGGAAAAACTTACTTATACTGTCATTTACCATTATTAGTGTTTACCCTCAAAAACAGATAACATGTAAATTTATATGTGGTTTTAAGGATATGCATACAAATGATAAGTAGCGTTAGACTAAACATATAAAGGAGTAATAAATTGTCAAACCAATTAAGGGGAGTGATCCCAGACTAAGTAACGGCTTAATGTAATGCATGCTTTCAATCCCGGGATCACAACAATAAAGAACTGATGAACAAAAGTAAGAACTTTGAATAACAGAGAAAATATAAATATATTGCCTTGATATACGTGTTACAATCTGTCTAATGAATAGTCCGGTTGGGCACAGATATCACGGCCCTTCTCTAGTCGTGCTCGATTATCTGGTAATGTTCTCTGAAGTTTTGGGATTTCGAATCGGACCTGGGGGATATGGCCCCGATTCTTCCGAGGGCAGGTGTTTTGCCCGGACCCCGACTCGAGGGGCTCCTTGCCCCAATTCCGGTTCCTTACTATCATGTTTCTGCTACTTTTACTCCATCGAGAGCCAGTGTCAACCGGGCTCGATTTCACCCGTATACATATATTCCCCTCGTTTCTCGGAGAATAAGTTTACTGAAACGACGAGAAATGACATATGCACTTCAATCCCTTCTTCAATACGCCGTGACAGAAACGACCAAGAATCTGAAACATCCCGTCAGTCGTGTCGTCAAGAGTTCAAAGACGCGTCAGCCATCGGTGGGTCATCCCTGAATGCAAAACCTCTATAAATACTTTCCTCCTTTGTTCATTTTTTACCTTTTAGCCAAGCTTCTACCTTCGAGTTTCAGGATATCACTACCCTTCTTCACACTCTAACATTTTTATCTCCGTTCTTCAAGACTTTCTCAGTAAGTTGCAAGTTTTTACCTAATTTTTACCCAAATCAGCACACCTGAATTTTCATCTTTTAACATTTCTTCATATTTTTCAAGCTTGTCCAGATAACAATAGCTAAAACTTCCAAATCTGTTCTCCAACAAGCTGCTTATTCTTCTTCGCAACCGACCACTGAAATCGAGGAGATCACTATGTGGCCGTCCTCGAGAGGTCTGCTCCTGGAGCGGCTACCGATGAACCGGCTGCCAAGCCTCCTTTGGAAATGTTCGTTCCCGGGGGTTGTTCGATTGTCGACGACTTTAAGGTTGAGAAGACCTTGTTGGTGCAGGGCCGAGTGAAGGAGTATTAAGATATATATGCTCCATTACTGAAGACGTCCTCATTGCAATCCGAGAGGACTGCAACTGGGCGGGTAAGGACGTAGTAGTCCTCGGGCCTACAGACGCCATCACTATCCACGTAGAGGGGTATCTAAGTGTTTACACTTATCTCTTTACATTGGGCCAGGTGGACCCGGTTATCTTGGATTTCTGTAAGAGGTACGAAGTATGCCTCGATCAAATCCATCCGTCGTTGTGGAGGATCATGATCCTCCTTTGCTCTTTCGTGAACAAGAAGGAATTCCTTCAGTTCACCATCGATCACTTATTCCGCCTATACAGTCCCTGAATCTTCCGAGGGGGACTAATAAAGCTCACACGCCGTGCCAGTAAAGCCCCATTCTCGAGTATCGATGAGGACCGGGACCGGGGCTGGCAGGGGCGTTTCATTTTAGTGAAGACAGAAGACTTGGTTCTCTCCGATCTCATGCCATTCCCCGAGAAGTGGAATGCATCTCATAAGTATATTTTTTCTTTGAACATCATTTTACCTTCATCTCCTCTTTTCTTACTGGTATTTGTGGTGAGGCAGCCATCGCTCAAGTTCCAAACATTATCCCTCGGCTCAAGGAGTGGATCAAAAGTATTTGTTCACAAATGACTTATTCCGAGCGCTCATGGTGCAAACTCTCGAGGGGCCGCTGGGAGGCCCGTTCTCACGATACCCTTCCTCGAACAGGTAACATCTGGCTCTCCCATTTACATCATACTTACCCTTTTTTCTTCACCTTTCCTTTGCAAGTTTCCGCTTTGGGGCAACTCGGGGTTGCAGCAGGAGAAAAGAAGAAAAGGAAGGCTTCGGGCTCCCCAAGCTCAGAGAAGAATAAGACAAAGAAAAAGTTGGCCCGTAAGCCAAAGGAAAGTTCTAGATCTCGAGCACCCGACTCGGATTTGCTTTATTGCTCAGGGATAAGCCCGAAGAAGATGATTTTTCCGTGGCCCACGAGCTGACATCCCCCGAGGAGCAAGCAGTCGTTGAAGAGGAGATCCATGATGCTGATCCTCTTCAGGCCCGAAGGGTCGATGAGGAGATCGGGGTCGAGACTTCTAGGGATGTTGGCCACGCCTCTATGAAGGCACTCGGTGTAATAGATATTTCAGGGTCACCTTCTTATACCGATTCGATGCTCGAGGAGGCCCGAGCGGAAAAGGAGAGGTCTAACATAGGGATTGATGGCGCGGACGATCCTCTTTGTTTCTTTTTTTACGGTGTGGACTTGTCCGTCTTGGAGGATTTTTTCAGGCTAGGCAACCTGGAAGTGCCAAGAAAGGAGTCTTTTTCAGAAGTCGGCGGGTTGAATTCGAGCCCAAAGTTAGTCAACCAATTCCCTGCCCCGAGTGCAGATCCTGGCCTCAAGAGGTCGATAGTTGTGGAGGATGTCCGGGTTCTTTTCGCCCCCGTGGGAGTAGTGAGCCACTGTCAATGCTTGGTGACCGAGGAAGACCAGGAAAAAATGAACGAGGTGGACGCACCGTGCCTGTTCAACGAGGCACAACAGGCACTGAATCTGGTAAGGTATCATTACGATCTTTCGACCTTTGACTTAGTCCTTGATATTTCTCATGTCTGTTTTCTTTTACCCTTTCGCAGGCCTCGGTACTCCATCATGAAAGCTTTCTTCGGTAGCGGACTGAGGTTAACCAGCTCGAGGACGAGATAAAAGAGCTTGCCGAGAAAAGAGACATGTATAAGCTTCTCAGAGAGCAACCCGAAGGAGCCGACAAGAACCTCCAGGCCGAGATGGATGTGGCTCAGAAGGAGCATGCCGACTTAGTCGAAAAGGTAAAGGTTTTTGAAGTTAGCAATGAATACTTAGCCATGGCGACTAATGACCAAACCTCGCAGGTTCAACAAACGATTGACCGGATCGACCAACTCCAAGCTGAAATGAATGAGGTCCAAGCCATGGCCAATGTTTGGAAGGGAAAAATTGACCGGCTGGCTTCGGAGAAGGAGACTGCCCAGGCACATTTTGCATTGGTTTAAGCTCAACATTGAGTAGCAAAAGAGAAGGCCGATAAGCGAGCCTAGCTGAACGAGGAACTCCGAGCTCAACTGAACTCGGCCCTACAAAGCAGGATGCCTTCCGCAGTGAATGTGAAGCTGTAAAGGCTTAGATGCGCACAACCTCTGCGGATGTTGAAGAGATAGTGGCCCAGTATAGGGCCGATGTCGAGGCATCCGAGGCCCGCCTGAAAGCCACTATTGAGTACGTGAAGCGGTTGTCTCGAATGGAGACCCTTAAGAGATCCATGCCCGAGGCTTCGACCTATCTACCGAGATCGAGAAGGCGAAAAGGCTCGAGGTCGAGGCCAAGAAGTTGGTTGAACCCGAGGATGAAGAAGGCTCTGAGGGCTTTGACGGAACCAAAGGTGAAGAAGGCCCTGACGGCTTTGGTAACGAGGCGGGTTCTAGTGAAGATCAGGCTTAGGTGCCTTAGGAATTTTTCTATTTTTCTTTGCACCTTGTACATTATTTTGTTGATGTCATTTTAATTGGCCTTTGTAAAGACATTCTGGAATGTATATATAAAGTTTTTTCCCTTTTGGTAGTTTTCAAGTCTATTACCTTTAACATCATTTTTACAATTGCAAAGATTTCAAATGCCTTAGCACGGAATAAAACATAGTAATAAGTTACTTTTCGGAGGTCCGAACAAGACTTGTCCTCGATGCAAGTTTTGTTTGAAACTTATGGGGGCTCGGAGTGACCGGAAGCTTTTCCCAAGATGTTTGTTTAAATGTTTTTATACTATAATTTGCCGAGGGTAACTTTTGAACAGGTTTGGAATTTTGTTGAAGGCCTTATGTTTTAATTGCGGGCTTCGGACGTCTCTGAACCGTTTTTAGGGTGGCCGTAGCCTTTTAGGTTTGGGCAACTGCCTAATAGATTTTTTGCCTCTGGGTTTTGATAACCAAGTCGCTGAACTTATCCAGGACGGCAGTCGTTGAGTGGGGGTAGCCCTTTGGGCCCGAATAAGGCTGGCCCTTGGGCTCGATAGTTCTCGGGTAGGACTAGCCCTTAGGCTCGATACTTTTAAGAAGAAAAAATGTGTGTTAGCAAAGTAGAAACTTTGTTTCATTTCTGTGCATAACGTACAAGATTGTATAAAAGCTCGTATTGCGGCCGGTGTGACATACTCGGGCACGGTTCATTTGACCGTTTGGCCCGTACAATGAATCCTAACCACGGAGCCTAGACTGTTCGAGTACAGAGTATCCTTATTTTCCAAAAATCATGACCTGAGGGTGATGGCCCCCAGTGTTCGAGGTCGATCTTTGAGTGGACTCGCATACTGTTGATGCGACTGTCAAGTCCGATTTAAAATCGGTCTTCGACTCTAAGTTAGCACGATTTATTGTTGCCTCATTAAAAATCTTATCGCAAAACCCATTTGGGACAAAACCGATTCAAGGGAAAAAGAGTGTAACGTGTGCTTTCAGGCCTAATCAGCTACATTCTCTTTCAGTTGTTGCCTGCAAGTGTTAGCCAAACTATTAAAAAAATGAATGATGGCGTACCTTAGCAGTAGTATTATTTTAAGTGGGTCGTGTTCCAGTTGTTTGGTAGTTGTGTGCCATTTCCCGCTTCGAGTTTGTAAGAACCTTTACCGGTAATCCCCATAACTCGATACGGACCTTCCTAGTTCGGTCCTAGCTCCCCTTCGTTCGGGTTCCGGGTGTTCTGCGTTACTCTTCTTAATACCAAGTCTCCGATGTTGAAACGCCAGAGTTTGGCTCTTCGGTTGTAATATCTTTCTATTCGCTGCTTTTGGGTGGCCAGCCAGACTAGAGTGGCCTCGCGTCTCTCACCTAGTAGTTCTAGGCTCTTGCTCATCGCGTAGCCGTTAGATTCTTTGGTTGCATATCGGAACCTAAGACTCGGTTCTCCCACCTTGACCGGTATTAGTGCTTTGGCACCGTAGACCAACAAAAATGGGGTGGCCCCTGTATTGGATTTTGAGGTTGTGCGATATGCCCACAAGACCTTGGGTAGGATATCTTTCCATTTCCCTTTGGCATCAGCCAACCTTTTCTTAAGGTTTTGAAAGATTGTTTTGTTCGTCAACTCCGCCTGCCCGTTCCCACTAGGGTGATAGGGTGTTGACAAGATCTTCTTGATCTTATGGTCCTCAAAAAATTTGCTTACTTTGCTGCCGATAAACTGTTTCCCGTTATCACATACTATATCAGCCGGTATACCGAACCAGCATATGATGTGGTCCCAAATGAAGTCGATAACTTCTTTTTCCCGGACCTTCTCAAACGCTTGAGCTTTAACTCATTTAGAGAAATAGTCAGTCATAAAACTTCACTCACCGCTATCTCGGATACCGCTAAGTACAGGTACAACTACTCGTCTGCCTTCGAAGTATGAAGAAAATATGGACTCGAAAGGTACTGTTTGAGTTCTTCCAAAGCTTGCTGGCACTCCGGGGTCCACGAGAAGTAATTCTTCTTCTTCAAAAATGAGAAGAACCGATGGCTCTTATTGGAGGAACTTGAAATTAACTGACCTAGAGCGGTTATGCGCCCGGTTAGCCTTTGAACGACCTTTACATTGTCCACCACGGTGATGTTCTCTATATTTTTTATCTTGTCGGGATTGATCTTGATCCCCCGGTTGGACACCATGAATCCAAGGAACTTCCCGGATCCGACCCCGAATGCATACTTTCTCTGGGTTCCGCTTCATACTGTATTTCTGCAATATGTTGAAGGTTTCTTGCAAATGTTCCAAATGGTCCTCTGCTCGCAGGGACTTAACTAACATGTCGTGAATGTAAGCCTCCATTGATTTTCCTATTTTCTCTTCGAGCATCACATTTACTAGGCGTTGGTAAGTGGCATCGGCATTTTTTAGTCTGAATAGCATTATGTTATAACAATAGGTACCGTATTTAGTGATGGAAGTCTTTTCTTGGTCATCCGGGTCCATCCTGATCTGGTTGTACCCAGAATAGGCGTCGAGAAAGCTGAGTATCTCGTGGCCAGCCGTTGCATCGATCATGGGATCGATGTTAGGCAAAGGAAAAGAGTTCTTAGGGCATGCCTTGTTCAAGTCTTTGTTATTTATACATTCTTAATTTATTTCCCTTTTTAGGCACTACTACTACGTTTGCTAACCAATCCAAGTACTTAACTTCCCAAATGGAACCTATTTTAAGGAGTTTGGATACCTCGTCTTTGATGAATGCATGCTTGACTTCGGACTGAGGCCTCCTCTTTTGTTCAAGCGGGTGGAACTTCAGATTTAGGCTCAGATTGTGAGTAGTTATTTCTGGCGAGATCTCTGTCATATCAAGATGGGACCAGGCAAAACAATTTATGTTAGCTACAAGGAATTCAATGAGTTTTTTCCTAAGCTCGGGAGTTAGCCCCATGCCAGGTATACCTTCCGATCGGGCAAGTGCTCAACCAGTACGACTTGCTCCAGCTCCTCAACCGTTGACTTGGTGGCATCGGAATTGTCAGGGGCTTTGAAAGACCTAGGGACTCCGTAATTATCATCCTCGCCTGTCTCTTGCTTCTTTGGTTTGGTCGAGGCCGGTGCCGATGATTGCTATTTGGTTTCTTTCCTTGTAACCGAACTCGGGTCCTTTGGTGTCAGGAGTGCGGATATTAGGATCACCTCATCGACCATGAACATTTGTTTTGTGGCCGGTTGTTCTCCGTAAATAGTCTTGATCCCTCTCTATGCGGGGAATTTCAACGCCTGATGTAGTGTTGAGGGCACTGCCCTCATGTTGTGAATCCATGGCCTTCTGAATAGAGCATTGTATCTCATATCTCCTTCGATCACGTAGAACTTTGTTTCCTGAACGGCTCTGGCAGTGTTCACCTGCAGGGTTATCTCCCATTTAGTAGTCTCGCATGCCATGTGAAATCCGTTCAAAACTCAGACTGCAGGCACTATTTGGTCTTGTAGACGCAGCTGTTCCACGACCGTCGATCTGATGATATTTGCTGAGCTACCTGGATCAATTAACACACGTTTAACCCGAGATTTATTTATGAGTACATATATTATCAGCACATCATAATGAGGTTGCACGATGCCTTCAGCGTCCTCGTCATTGAATGATATGGTTCCCTCCGGTACATAATCTCGAGTTTGTTTCTCCCTTGTAATGGACACCTTAGTGCGCTTTAACATTGGCCCTTGGGGGACGTCAACTCCACCAATGATCATGTTCATGACTCGCTGAGGTTCCTCTTGCTCGATCTGCTTGTTGGAGTCCATATTCCTGAAGTGATTTTTGGCTCGATCACTTAGAAATTCTCTGAGGTGTCTGTTATTGAATAACCGGGCTACTTCTTCTCTCAGTTGTCGGTAGTTTTCGGTTCTGTGGCCGTGAGTACCATGATACTTACACATTAGGTTGGGGTCCCTTTGGGCAGGATCGGATTGCATTAGTCAAGGCCACTTAGTATCTTTGATGTGTCTGATGGCTGATACGATGTCGGCAGTATCGACGCTGAAGTTGTACTCTGTTAACCTTGGTGCCTCCTCAGACCCGATGGGTCTGTTGAAACTATTTTTGCTCATGAGTCCCCGGTTATTATGACTTTGATTGCTTCTTCTTTCACTCCTCGCAGGGTTGCGCTCGAACCCATTACCCCTTTGATCCCCATTGTATGATACTGATCTCTGTTCGATCATGGTTCATGATCAATGGCTCTTTTGGATCTGTCACTAGTTCTGACAGGATAAACGGACACAGAAGGGACCCCGATCTGATCTTCTTCGACCCTAATTTTTGACTAGTACCTGTTATGGACATCGGCCCAAGTTACCGCCGAGTATTCTATCTAATTTTTTTACTGCCATGAAGCCAATGAGCTTTGGCGGTCGAGTCCTTGGGTGAATGCTTGAACGGCTCAATTGTCCGCCACCGGAGGTAGATCCATCCGTTCCATTTGAAACCTCGACACGAATTCCCTGAATATCTTGTTATCTCTTTGCTTTACCTTGTAAAGGTCTGACTTCCTGGTCTCGACCTTAATAGCCCCAGTGTGTGCTTTCACAAAGGCATCTGCAAGCATAGCAAACGAGGCAATAGAATTTGGGTGTAAGTTGTGATACCATATAATAGCTCCTTTTGACAAGGTCTCTTCAAACTTTTTCAGTAGAACGAATTCGATTTCATCATCTTCTAAGTCGTTCCCCTTGATGGCAACATGTGTAGGAGGTCACATGTTCATTTGGATCAGTTGTTCCACTATACTTCGGAATTTCGGGCATACGAAACTTCTTTGGGATTGGCTTCAAAGCTGCGCTCAAAAGGAAAGGCTTTTTTGGACAAATTTCTTGGAATCCACGTCCTTTAGTATCGGTGGCACGCCAGGGATTTGATCGACCCAGGAGTTATAGGCTCCACTTTTTTGTCGTTGGCTTCGATTTTCTTTTCTCCCGATTCCACCCGTTTTGTCAGTTCCTCAAGCATCATTATTATCTCGGGGTTGGTTATGAGTTTTGCTTCACCTGGCCTTTCTGTGGCCAGTTCATTTCTGCGAGCGTTTTTCCGGGATGGTTCAGGCTCAACTCTCCTAGGGGCGCGGCTTTGGTCTTGCAACTGGGCTATCGCTGCCTGTTGAGCCTGTAACATTATCACTACTAGAAATTCGGTAAAAAGCGACCAAAATTTAGCGACCAACGTTGGTCTGTCCAAAAAAGCGACCAACGTTGGTCGCCAAACTGGTGAAAATAATAAAATAATAATTTTAAATACATTAGCGGCCAACGTTGGTCACTATTTGGTCGCTATTTTCGTCAAACTATTGCCCGGACTGGTCAGACTTGCTTGGTCAAAGAAACTCCCAGATTAGCGACCACCGTTGGTCGCTTAAGAGGACCCACTTATAAGATTAGCGACCAACGGTGGTAGCTTAATAAAGGAGTAACAGTTGGTCCCAGATTAGTGACCAACCTTGGTCGCAAACCTGGGGAAATATAAATAAATCCGATTTATAGTTGGCGACCAACGTTGGTCGCTAATTTTAAATAATATATATTTAGCGACCAAAGTTGGTCGCTTTCAGGTCAACATTTGGTCAAAATTAAACTCACTTTTGTATTTACTATCTAAATAATATAAATATAAGCCGTTAACACTTTTTGTAATACAAGGGATGAATAGACTAAAATATACTCTAACATGCTATATATGCAGTTAAGTAGTACTACGAAGCGTGCGTGCGTATCCATATATATATATATATATAGCGCTCGGGACACAGGGACGGGTTTTTTTCGGTATTGATACACTTGTAAAGTGATTTATCGACTTATAACCTACTCATATGCATGTATAAATATTACCAATAAATTAAAATATATATATATATATATATATATATATACACATATGAAAAAAAGCTATATTCGATATGTATTAGCTAATGCACTAATACTTAGTGCATAGTATAGTATAGTAATACTTAGTGCAAATATAGCGACCAACGTTGGTCGCTTATCATAAAAAAAAAAAATTATTCTTCAAGATAGCTACCAAGGTTGGTCGCTTAATTAAAAAAAAACATAAAATTAATTATATAGCGACCAATGTTGGTCGCCATTTTTCAGATTATAATAAATAAAAAAACCGTCATTTATATGTAGAGACCAACTTTGGTCGCCAATTTAGCGACCAAAGTTGGTCTCTATTTGCTCTACCCGAAATATTTGGTCCTTTTACCTTAGAGACCAAAGTTGGTCGCTAATTGGAGACCAACTTAGTCCCCAAGGTAAAGGGACCAGCTTAATATGGATCAGGCCTGTTTGGTCGCTTTTTGGTCGCTTTTGGCCAAAAAGAGACCAACTTTGGTCGCTTTTTGTGGTCGCTTTTTTCCGGATTTCTAGTAGTGATTTCGAAGATCACCTGCAAGTTGATCCCATCACCTTCGCTGTCGTGTGTACTTCGGGCTATCGACCGAGCTCCCCCGCGAATGCTGTTTTCGGGGTCAGTAGGCAAGTTTGTTGCGATAGCCACTTGTGAGTTAGCATCGATCAGATCTGCGACTGGAAATCCATTAGGGTCAACAGGGGGCACCTCGTTGCTGGACACCACGTTGTTGTTCTCGCCATGATGGCCGGACTCAACATCAACGTTCAAATGGGCAGATTGGGAGTTTGACATTTTTAATTTGACATGAAATTAAAAGCTCAAGGAATAAGTGTAAAACAGAGTATGTTATGAAAATTTGAATCAAATTGCCACTATTATCCTTAGCATGTGACGACCCGGCCAGTCGTCTCACGAGTTACCGCTCTGTTTTTCCCATTTCTACCTTATTATGCTTCGTTATGTTATTTGGGATGTGTGTGCGAAATTTCATGTCATTCGGACATGGTTTGATCGGGTTTTGATTAAAGAGTAACTTAGAAGATTTTGAAACTTCTTAGGCTTGAATCCGACGCGAAGTTGGCGTTGAGAGGTTGTTTTAAGCGTTCCGAAGGTTGGAACAAGTTTGAATAATGTTATGGGATATGTTGGCATATTCGATTGAGGTCCCAGTGACCTCGGGTGAGTTTTGGGTGGTTAGACGGACTATTTCATCGTTGGAAAAAGTTGCAGAAAACCAGAGTCGGGAATGCGGTTGCATTTCTCAAATGCGGACCGCATATTGCACAATGAGATCGCAGACCCAGAAAGTTTTCTGGGCAAAGAATGAAGTCAGGAATGCGGTCGCATTTCCACAACGCGGACCGCATATCCACCACACTAAGACCGCAAACCGAGACAGATTTCTGGGCAGAAATCAACGTCAAAATGCGGTCAAAATGCGGTCGCATTTTTTGACATGCGGACCGCAAACCATACCTCACCCTGGATGCAGCGAAAGCTAGGGTTGCAATCTGCGATGGCCTTATCAAAAATGCGGACAGCATGTCTGATTTGCGACGGGAATGCGGTCGCATTTTAAATCCCACTGGTGCGTTTTTATCTCGATTTTTGACCCTTTATAAATAGAAACCAGTACCCATAGACCATGCAAAACCCACTTTCGTTACACCTAAGAGAAACACCTCCAAAACACCCCAAATCACAGCAAATTAACCTCAAAACTATATCCAAAGGAGATTTTCTTGGCCAAATTCCTAAAAGAGGGAATTTCGGCCATCTTGAACATAGTTGGAGCTATAGAGCTCGGATTGAAACGAGTTTTGAGGCAATTTTTGGGAGACTTTCAAGGGAAACATCGGGGTAAGTATCCTTAACTCAACTTTGGTCAAATTACTCCAGTATATCGCTATATCTAGTGTTTAATTGGGGTTTAAGTTGGAAAAATTGTGGAAAAACCCTTATGTCTAGAGTTAAAGATTTGGGGGTCAATCCGATGTCGGAATTCGATAATTTTTGTATGGTTGAACTCGTTGAGAGATAGGAAACCCGTTGATGTGAAAATTTCTGAGCTTCGAGAAGTGAGCACGGGGCTCGGGTTTTGCTAATTTCGTAATTTCTTGATATTTTTCGATTGTTTCGCTTGGGCTTTGTTCCCTCAGCGTATTGTGACGTATTAGTTCTGATTTTGGATAGAATCGACGGGCGTGGAGGCCAATTCGAAGGGCAAAGGCGTCGCTGGCTAGGGATTTAGCTGGTTCGAGGTGAGTAGTGATTGTAAATGATGTTCTAAGGGTTTGAAACCCCGGATTTGCACATCGTAGTGCTATATTGAGGTGAGGCACGCGCTCAATGATGAGCGTGGGGTCGTTTACTACTGGGGATTGTGACTTGGTCCATCCCGATTGGCGATTTTAATACGCATTTGATTGAAACTTACTTGTTATTATCATGATTTGGGCTTCGTGCCAATTATTTGAACCCTTCGGGGATCTTTATCACTGTTTCCTCACTATTTTTGACTTATTACTTGAACTCAGTCATGCTGTTTTCGCTATTTTACAACTCATTCACTTTTACTCAGTTTTGAGACTTAAACAATATTTTAAATGATGTTTTTGGGCTGAGGACTATTGTTTTACTATAGCCCGAGGGGCTTGTGATGATTTTTCTAACTGAGTGCGACCGAGGGCCAGAGGTGAGGTTTTACTGAGTGATATGAGGCCGACGGTCTGAGATACTTTATGTGCCACGAGGTGGCTGTGACTGATATGAGGCCGAGGGCCTGAGATACTTCATATGCCACGAGGTGGCTTGTGATTAATAATGAGGCCGAGGGCCTGAGATACTTTATGTGCATGAGGTGGCTTGTGACTGATATGAGGCCGAGGGCCTGAGATACTTGATATATGCCACGAGGTGGCTTGATTGATATAAGGCCGAAGGCCTAGATATATGCCACGAGGTGGCTTGATATGCGCTTGGGCCGTAAAGGGCCCCTCCCGGAGTCTGTACACCCCCAGTGAACGCGGGTACCCATTGTGATGTGAAATATAGCCCGAGGGGCTGATATTATGATGTGAATTATAGCCTGAGGGGCTGATATTATGATGTGAAATATAGCCCGCGGGGCCGATATTGTACCATGTGATATGCCCGAGGGGCTGATACTGTTCCATTTGATAGCCCGAGGGGCTGATACTGTTCTGTGATATTGCCCGAGGGGCGTGTTTTTAAATGATACTGAGCCCGAGAGGCGTGTTTTTACATGATACTGAGACCGAGGGGCGTGTTTTTATATGATACTGAGCCCGAGGGGCGATTTTCTATCTTTCTTTTACTCTACATCATTTACTTGAAAAATTACATGTTTTTACTTGTTGAAAGGAGATTCTACTTGATTTCTCACTGATTTACTATTTTAATGATGTTTTACTGCTTCATTATA
This sequence comes from Nicotiana obtusifolia, assembly GCA_002018475.1. Lineage (NCBI taxonomy): Eukaryota > Viridiplantae > Streptophyta > Magnoliopsida > Solanales > Solanaceae > Nicotiana > Nicotiana obtusifolia. The sequence goes on from MCJB01030979.1 coordinate 41,785, forward strand.
GAATGCCTTATGCTTTATATGTGTTTTCTTACTTTCAGTCGTTATTTATGCTTATTGCTTACTGAGTTGGAAGTACTCATATTACTTCCTGCACCATATGTGCAGATTCAGGCGTTGTTGGTTCCGCCCCGGAGTATTGATTTCTCCTGTCCAGGCGGTGATTCAGAGACTACGAGATAGCTGTTAACGTCCGCAGCCCCGTATCTCTTTCATCTTGTTGTTCCTATGTTCTTCAGAAATTGTGTCAGATATTGTAATTAGTAATCTTGTTATTAGGATTCATTAGTTGCTCATGACATTGTGACACCCCGATTTGGGCTGTTGTCGGGATGGTTAGCCATATTTTCCGCGAATGATTGCTATTAAACTATGCTTGTATTGTTTTCTTGTTAATTAACTGCTTAAAATGAGATTTTGGTTAAATTGGCTGGCCTTGTCTTCACGAGAGGCACCATCACGACCGGGTTCGGGGTTAGGGTCGTGACATAGCACCACGGTGGGCGCCAAACTGTTTACCCTAAAAAACAGATAACAATTAAATTTATATATGGTTTTAAGGATATGCGGATTAGTCCTACTATATAAAAGAGAGTCTGACTATTCATTAGACACATTGTAACATGCATATCAAAGCAATATATTCTTATTTTCTCTGTTATTCAAAGTTCTTACTTTTGTTCATCAGTTCTTTATTGTTGTGAGCCCGGGATCGAAGGCGGACATTACATTAAACTGTTACAGAGTCCAGGATCACTTCCCTCATTTGGTTTGATATTTTATTACATCCTTTATCTGTTTAATCTAACATTATTTATCATTTGTATAGTTTTACCCTAAGTACAATTCCATAAAAGGTAAAAATCTTCCGTTTTGCTAATCACAGATTTTCTGCCGATACGTGCCGAGATTCACATTATGACATCCGGCTAGGCGCGGATATCACGGCCTTTCGCTAGTCGTGCTCGATTATCTAGTAATATTCTCCGAAGTTTTGGGATTCGAGTCGAATCTGGAAGATGTGGCCCCGATTCTTCCGAAGGCAGGTGTTTTGCCAGGGCCCCGGCTCGAGGGGCTCCTTGCCCAAATTCGAGTTCCTTACGATCATGTCTCTGCTCCGTTTACTCCATCAAGAACCGAGGTGTTCAACGGGCTCGATTTCATCCGTATACAATTTGGAAAAATATTTATTATACGAAATCAAGACGAGTCATAATAAGCCTCCAATAACTAATAACAGCTCCGAAGATTAAAGAGTGATTAACACAATATGTGGATTTATGGAGTTGTAATCGGCTGTAGCCGGATACTGATCCAATTAGGTAAAAGATTGCCTTTGTTTATTCTATTCTTAATTTGATTGATGCACTAATTCACTTTCCTTTTTCTTTTGGGAAGTTACATATTTAATCGGCGTATCAAAATTATTTACATCTTTTAGCTAATATACGTAAACAATATATTATTTGCACGTATATTTTACATCTGTTAGTTAATTTTTTATATTGGCGGCTATACAGTGTAAAAATCCCTTTTCATTTCTTTCCTTAGTATGAAATTTACTCAAAATATTAGTGCTTACACCCTAATTAGCTCAAAATTTGCGGAAGGATGTCTTATGGAGATATTGAGCCGTGCCTCACTTCAACCCCTTTAATCTGAACCGTGCAATTTTTAGTATTTCGTAAATAGTGGAGTTAGGCGCGAGCATTTAGTTAAATAGTATATGTTCGGAGACTGTAGTCCCGTGGATCAACGCATTCTTTTCGTTTTTTTAATATATCCTAAGATATGCACCGATTATAAGGGATTCAAAATTTCAAAAAGATGGGTGCACCGCTATCAAAGATAGAAGGGGACGAGCAATGTTGGATGCACCTTTTTGACAGCGAATTTATCTACCCGATATTTTCGATGCACAACATAAAGTTATATGTAAAAATTTACTAAACTTTTAATATATTATATTTTAACCCATAATTTAGAAATATAATGAATTTGATACTAAAGACATTAAAGGTCGAAATGATTAAGTCATGATTCTACCTCTTGGTATGCGTCATGAAAATTGGGGTCACGAACTTGCAATTTCAGGGATGGCAAGTTGAGATTTGAAAACAGTAAGATGGAGTTGGACGAGAGAGAAACACAAAAAAATTAAATTTAAAAAACAACAGAAGAATTTACTTTATACACGAAATATGTAACGGTTTTTTATTATCATGTTATTTATAGATAATTGATTAGTAACAAAGAAATATCTTAGGCAAACTTGTGATAAAAGAATGAACGAGAAGAGAAAGGAAAAAGAAACAAAAGAGAATAATAGAATAGGAAAAAAAATTAAAAGAGAGAACAAAATACAACAAGTTACAAAGTACAGTCAAACAATTTTATAACAATCGCGTTTGTTCTGATATTTTTTGGATGTTATAGGGAAATGTTGCTATAAATAGGGCAGTTCAACGCCGAACCGTAACTGTTAATCGAACCGAACTGATGGCTTATTGACTTATAGGTATCGAGTTATCGGGATAATGGTTGGTGAACGAATTGAGATTTTATAATTAACGGCTTAACGATTTTGGGGGGAATTACTCAATTTTCTTATCGGATAAACCGTTAACCTGCTAAAAAATTTTATATTACACTTTTATATCAACAGAAGCTACAGGAGTACTATTATCAAAATCTGAAAATGCCTTTAAGTTTTCATTTAAGTTTTGTAGGTGTAGGGGATTTTGATTGTATATAAATTTTCAGTCAGTTTGACCAGTTTTCAGTCTTTCTCTTTTTTTAATATGAAACAGGATAGCTATGCAACCAAAAGAAATACTTATAATAAGGGCAGTACAAACTACAAAGTGTTAACAGACTCTATCATGTAGCGACAGATGTTAACAAGTCTGGTAAACTAAAAAGGGGATGGAACTTATAGTCAAGTCACTTTTTCATATTTGGCCGTTGGGTATACTGAGATTGTTCATAAAATTTCTATTTGATTTAGCCGATAAACCGCCCGATAATCGTCAATCTAATACCAATCCGTCTGTTGTTTATTGGATGACTAGCGGATTACTATATTTATAATCTGATAACCAATAATCCAAATCGTTAAGCGCAATTATCTGCCTGATCCGCCCGATAAGCACTCCTAGTTATAAAGGACATATATTATAACATAACATAAAATAGTTTCGAGAAAAACTTGACTTTTATAACAAATTATTGTTATATAATGATGTTATTATAGAAAATTCTGACCCTATTGCACTTGAAAAGCTGGAAAAAGGGAAATCATGTTAAAATGTTTCAACACCTTTACACATATGCACATAACAAGATCCTTGATCAGTGCACCATGCCTTTGTTTGGTGCACCATATGCCTTTATTTTATTGGGTGCACAAGCACAATGTTTGTTTAATTTATGAGAAGTATCTAAGCATAATACAAAATTTTGGGATTGAGCATGAGTTCCTATGAACCAAAAATAACTAAGTGGATCCTCCCCAGGCATTGACCTGATTAACTCGCATTTATATTGAAAATCCTCTAAAGAACCAAATTACTCTCTACCACAAAGTTCTAAATTTTTAGGGTTCAGGTCCAAAACATTTGATTAAGGGCGAAGAATGCCAATCATCTTACTATACTTCTTAACGGTCAATGTATGCTTTCCTCTTCCTCCTCCTTCTTCTTCTTTTTAGTATGCGTCTTTTACTAGTTAGCTCTCCTCTTCCCAACCAGAAGATATTAGAGCAGGGGCAAAATTAGAATTTTAAGTTTACTTGTTTTGGATTTCAGAAAAGGCTGTTTATTGGATGCTTGATAAATTATTCATACATAATAAATAAACTTTTTAACCAACAATATAGAGTCTGATTACTGAGTTCTGTCGAGCCCGATTTGTGACTCCGCCCCTTTAGAGGGAGCTCCATATATAAAGTTCAGATGAAATCCCGTCTTTCTTTCTTCCTACGAATACTAGTCGCAGTAAGCCCGTGCTAAGCCCGGGCCCAAATTCATGGTCGAAAATTAATACATATGATTAAAAAGAATAATTTGCACTATCTTTTTAAGTTTTCACCAAATATCTTATTTTTTCTGATAAAAAACAATAGTGTGTACTAAATTATAATCAAAAAAACTTCAAATCCATCAGCACGTTTTCGGCATTGTATTCCTTGTGAATCCCGAATTGATATAACATGTGTCATATTTAAGAGATTTGCTTAGAACTCGTGTCAACACAACAAAAAGCAAATCTAATTCCCTATGTTTCAACGCATATGGCTTTAGTTTGCTGATTTCTACCTTTAAAATGCAAGGTTCTATTTTTATTTAGATGTAAGATTAATGTGGACATCTAGTGGACATAATCAATATAAATCTGGGGGCTCATTTTTTTATTTAAAGATAACAATGTCTTGTATATATATATGATCAAAATATCTTGTTGATGTTGTATAGATTTTCGGTTTTGGACATTTATTCTTTTGCTACATATTGTAGGATAGACAAATGTGTCAGACTTAGTTTAAAATCCAAGAAATTCAAAATCTAATGATAATGACAATAATTATGTTTTTTTTTTTTAAGAAAAAGATCTTCTCATAATTTTTAGAGCATAAGTTGTCCTAAAATCAATATATATATATATATATATATATATATATATATATATATATATAT